>MDYQ01000400.1:0-12967 GCA_003024175.1 Planoprotostelium fungivorum | reverse complement strand
TGAACGCCTTGACTGAGACGAAACGCAAGTCACGTGTCGTCACGTGCTAGCGTTCACCGAATTGATCAAAAGAAAGTTGGAATCACATCATTCAACAATGGCAGCAACCAAGATCACAGATATTTTCTCCCATAAGAATTTAGATAGCACCGTATTAGAATACATCGTCAGCATTTCGGACAGCAACAATGCTGAGGACATAATGGATGGTTAGTACGAACCCAGGTTTGGTGGAATAACATTTCCAAGGTGTTCCACCAATTCTAGCTGAATGTTGTGATGAGGCAGAAGCGAAGCAACTCACGTTGCAGCTTTTAGACGCTCTTGGTCTCTCATTACCTCAAGGCATCACCTCTCGCTCTCTTTTCGCTGACATCGTCCAGCTTCGTCAAAGACCGTCAATGTAAGAATGAGCGATGACAGCAACGAAACGAAGAAATCACAACTGATGTTCAACGACTCTGCTCTCTTTGGAGAGAAGAAGGGAAATCGAGCGGGAAACACTTTCGAGGTGGCCACTCCCTCTGAGCAGCTGTGATTATCATCCGACATCACACTTCGATTGATCTCTCGTAGCATACCCCCTACACAGACCGACGGACGACGTCTCATCGATGTGATTAAAGACATCCTTGGCTCATTGTCACGATTGACCCATTACAGGACTTTGTAGAGGCCACGAGATCTGAAGACCCTCTCGCTCGTAAAGCGGCTCTCCGTGATCTCTGTCCGTGTCAAGTTTTACGAAATGTGCCAGAGTTTTGGGATCGAATCATTGCGATGGCTCACGATCCAGACGGTGACACATCCATCTTGATCCACTTCATTTGGCTGATGAACACCTACAGCTCGAGTGAGATATCAAGTATTGCATAATCTTTGTGATGGAAGCCCAAAAGAGCGGGAGAATGATGTCATCAAGACCATCGAGAACATGCATGACGATGAGGACAAAGTCATCCGGAGGAGGGCACATCAAGTATTGTCACATTACAGGCGCACGGGAAAATGGAATATCCTGTAAGTTTGTACGTTGTATAAAGCCTCGTGCGAGGTTGACTCTAACTCGTTATTCTCTGTTCTACCTAATCAGCCAGAGTCCTTCAGCTAGGATCTTTATATGAACCGAGTAGAAGATGTTCGACTCTGAAATCAATAAGCAAATCAGTGTAGACGTAGCATTTTTAAATTTGCAACGTCGAGCTCGCTTCGCCGAACGACATCAACACGCATGCGTTGGGGGAGCGAAGGCCTCACGGTCCACGTGGTGACCAGTGGTTAGATCCACAGATGAACATAACAGAATATGTCTGAACAAGAAGAGCACATTCTTTACCTTCCATCAGAGACCGTCGTAGAGGTTCTCTCTCACTTGCAACCGGCAGATGTGTCAGCCGTTTCACGTACCTGTCGGTTGTTATATCAAGTCACACAACTCGAACCACTGTGGTGAGCAAGAGAACTGCTTCTTTATTCATCCTCATTGAATCTTCTCATCTGATCTGATGTAGGAGGGTTCTCTACCAGAAGAGATGGCCGACCGAATCACCTCCGATCCCAACGAGGAAAGATTGGAAGACTCTTTACATCGAGCGCAGTCTAAAGTGGCGATTGTGGACACCTCAGTTCAATCAAGATCCTCTGAAGGGTCTATGGCATCTACACATGGAGGGAAAATTGGGACCGAAGCGACAGACCATCACATCTTGTGGCGATATCACTTACAACTCACATCAAGAGGCTCCTCTATCGAGAACCGACATGCTCAAGTGGCTTTCGACTCTCAATCCCGATGTGGTCGCCGATTATCTGACTTCATCAGAAACGACCGCAGGCATCAACAAGAGAGAGGTGAATATTCTTTCAACTCTTCGACTCACCCGAAGATCAGATCGCAGAATTCATCACCGATCCAGATGTAATCGAGAGAACCCAGATCGCCACCGCGGTGATGAAGAAGATCAACTTCGGTGGTCTGTCCATAGAAGCAGCACTCAGACGTCTATTTCGCACTGTGTCCATGCCGGGCACAGGTCAACGATCCGGCATCCTTCTGAACATGTTCTCGCAGACGTACTACCAAGAGAATCCACAAGAGGTGATCTCATCTCTCTCACCTTCGACATCATCTGATGGTGAGGTGCAGGACATCAAAGAACAAGATCAAGTCTACACCCTCACATGGTCCATCATCGTGTTAGACACCGACTTGCATTCTCCAAAGATTCGAAGGAAGATGTCGGTGGCCACGTTCGTCAATCTCGCACAGCAGTCCATGAAGTTGACGGGGACACATGTGCCCGATCGCTTTTTGAGCGACATCTACTCGAACATCAAGAAGCAGCCTCTATCCAAGTTGGAGGCTGTGGAGGGCAACCAGTGGAATGCAGGGGAGGCGGTCAGCGTAGTGACGAATTGGCTATCGAAATGGGTAAATAAAATCTGAGTGAGGAGATTATTTTGTGTCGAGCACATAGAAGGTATAGCACGATGTCATGTGTTCATGATGAAGATGTGACACCTGCTTCCTAGGGAAGTCTGAGATGACCGTTTGGGTTGTAAGGCGAGGAAGTAGACACCGATACTCCCGTACATTGAGTTGCAAAGATAGAGTCAAGCGATGGATCGTCACGTGATCGTTGTAGATCGTCAATCGGAATGGCCTTTCGGGGAAGCGAAATTCGGTGAAGTGCATCACACAGATGCGCAGGGGTCTAACCACATCACACACAAGAAATATGTCTCGACCACAGAGAAACAACAACACATCCTCTACACCCACAGATAAGGTGGTCAAGAGTGCAGTCTGTGTCATTCCGCCCGAGTCAGTCTGGCAACAGATACAAGACATCAGAAAGAATCACGATAAGGCATATCAGCGATGGCCACCTCATGTCAATCTGTGAGATGTTCGAGTGATAATGATCGGATGCCTGATGGATTATAGTCTGTATCCCTTCCTCCCCAACACGAAATTTGCAGAGGCATCTGTCGTGGCCACAGAAGCTCTCAAAGATGTTCAACCCTTCAAGGTCACCCTGCGGCGTTTCAATCACTTCAAGCAAGGAAAAGGCGTCGCCACCGTCTGGCTTGACCCTCAATGTCAAGTGAGACGTTCACAGAATGCATCTCGTCTCTGTCGCTCATCATCTCGACAGGGTGATGAGATGATCCAACTGCAACGAAGACTTCAAAATGCATTTCCCATCTGTGACGATCTATCCAAGAGAGGGGGCTTCCACCCACATCTCACCGTCGGGCAGTGCCAATCGGTACGTAACGAGCGTAGGTTACGTACGTAACTCACGTAATATCAGGCCACCGTCGACCAGTGGACGCAACCCTTCGAGGCCACGTGGGACACCATAGAATTCACAGTAGATCACGTCTGCATGATTAGTAGAGAAGGGTTCGAAGACCCATTCAAAGTGGATCACAGAATTCCGCTGGCTGGGATAAACAATTGAGGTTTAAAATATTTTCATCTCACGAGAGTTATAGACAAGTTCAAAATCAACAATTTAAGTCAATTGATAGACTAAATGTACAGTTTCTAAGAGTTTATTGAAATGCCAGGCCATTTCGCTTGAGCTGCCGCTAGGACCAACAGTCGCGGATCGTCCTTTCTCATCTGTCTCCTCATACTGACCTACTGTATTATTAAACAATTAAATTTACATATTCTTTCAGACTTTCCACAATCGTGTTGAGGTGAGCGAGGATGGCGGCATCGGTCTTTAGTCCAAGTTCGATTATCTAAAAATGTAAGTGTGTTAATTATACTCACATCTCTCTCGCTCGCGTCAGCCATCTGGGAGCCAATTTTTTCTGCGGGATGACCAACCAGAGCCTGGATGATATCGGCGATTCGATCTTCGGTAACGAACTTGGGGTCCTCGTCATCGCTATAGAAGGTTAAATCGGTATGATCGAGAGATGGGAATCACCTGCTCGAGTCAATAACTGGTTCGTTGGGCTCTTTATCATCGGCTCTAGATATATTTAGTCAACGTGAAAAGTCTCATAAAGAAGACGAACCCGCTGGCGAATTTGGTTCCTGTGTGTGGTCCAGACAATGAAAACACTTCAGACTTTCTGGCTTCTAGCACAAAACGAGGGTGCTCTTCTCGTATCTGCTGAACAGCGCCTCAACAGTTGCGCCGCGGCGTCAGAGTCAATGCTTGGCCAGACTGACGCTCTCGTTAACCGTCTTCTCGAAAATGGCCTCCTTTCTGCTCTAAGGGTGGATCCTAATTCGCAACAATATCAAGATATGTACAACGACCTTGCCATTCAATACCGGGCTGCCGATGGGAAATTCGAGCAGAACGGTCGCTCTGTGGACTCAAGATGTGCCGCAAGGACATCACGACTGAACAACAGAGATTACAAACCAATTTTTATCTTCCCTGATGAGATGTGTGATCATCGTGCGATTGTGGAGTGCTGCTTTCGTGAATCTTGATCAGAGATGGGCAATTGAATGAGATCTCGGGACTCGTATTCGTCCACGAGGGATTGTCATCCATCCAATTCATCCAAACCTGCATTTTTGCAGCCCGGCTCCTCTCTGCTTCTCCTCGTGAGAGAACGTCACATCAGACCACAACAATGGTCAATGAATGAACACATCTCATTCGTATGAGACTCCTCTGTTTGGTTTTATTTCTCCTATTCAGCACCACCAGATCTGACATCTGATCGTTTGGACACTCACGCGAATTCATCGAAGGTCGTTTGTGTTTGGAAAGAGAGATCGTTCGACCTGTGATGAGTAAAGAAATAGGTGATATCACATCTCCCTTTCTACTCTCTTCCGAGAAGCGGATCCATTGGTTGACTCTGAATGAGATGAGTCGGATGTAAGTGCGAGATGTTGGCTCGGTTTAAGGTCGGATTTCTGTGATGTCACCGAAAGGCAGCTTTCGTCTTTACTGCCTTGCCAGTTGGCATCCTCGTTAAAAATGGATGGGAGCTATCCTAAGATTAAATCAAAACTAACCGCTTATATTGTGCGGCCCATGCGAATATTTACCTTTCTTTAGCATGCGGTACAATAACGCACAATCACCATGGATACTCGTCTTCTTAACGCGCTTTTTAGAAAAGGTAAATAATCGCTTGTGCCGCACAATAGCGCGAACACAACCAAGGCAATAACAGAGCGAGCAAAATATTCCATTCCTGGGATGTGAAATCGGTTTGAATGACCTCATCCACTCGATTTTCGAGCAAAAGTCATTCATCGCTTTGCCCATCCCTGATCTTGATTGCGTACAAAAGATGTTTCTGTACGTATTTGGTGAGGATTTTTGACTTTCCATAGAAAATCCGGAGTGTCTCCGGGCATTCTCCGGTCTAGAAGTAGTGAAGGTAATAATTAAATTATCTACGAGACGAATGGACACCACACAGAAGCACGTAGAGGGTGGTCCACCCACTAAGAGAAAGAGATCTGCCGAATTTGAAGGGTGAACATCAGATCGCCTCTCTGTTCCTCTTTGACACTCTATAGGGACGAGAAAAAACCTCCAGAAGGATGCGATGTGATCGAGATGGATCGTCTCTCATCAGAGATTGCAACTGAACCGAATGGACACCCGGAGATCATTGATACTCCGAAGGGGATCGACTACCTTCCTCCCAGACTCAAAGCTCGCACCAGCGCACCGACAGATGATGAGATAGCCAGTTGGCATTCGACCGTTCCATTTCAACCTCCTTATGATCTGAGGCATAATGCCGGAATCCACGAGAACAGCGTCGGTCAGTTGCAGAGGTTGATGGAGATACACGATCACAAGACGTCACGTGTGACGACCTCCTTATCACAAGTCACCGTCGCCCTCAGCAACCTGACCGACATCGTCAAGGTGAATAGAATAGTAGACCAGACACACGATCAACGACTTTAGAATTTGGAAGAGGAACTCGTTTCTCTGAGAACGCTGGACAATCAGATGAAGCAGATCGTATCGTCCCTCTCATCGCAGAACACATCTCAATCATCCCTAAAGAGATCAGCCATCTCCATCAAACCCAACAGGAACATTCTGAGGACGTCCGCCTCTAATAGCGGCATCTGCCTTCGAAAAGAGGAGGCAGACGACACCGTAATGTCATCCACTCTCAGTGACTTCCACCTCAAACAAATCCTAGGAACGGGAACCTTTGCAAAGGTAAAGAGGGCTCGTCGAACTTCTACTCATCATGTTCTAATGATGAGCAGGTGCGACTGTGTCAACACAATTTAACTGGCAAATTCTATTGCATGAAGATCCTCAATAAGGCGAGAATATTTGCTCTCAAGCAAGTGGAACACATTCATAACGAGAAGACCGTGCTATCCCAACTGTCTCACCCTTTCATCGTCAAACTGTGAGGAATCATTCGTCAGCATCATCATATCATCATCGTCACCATCATCGTCATCAACAACAACATCAACCTCATCGTCAACATCATCAACATCATCAACATCATCAACATCATCAACATCATCAACATCATCAACATCATCGTCAACATCATCAACGTCATCATCAACATCATCGCCAATATCGTTGACTTGATCACAGGTACAAAACGTTCAAGGACAACAGATCTCTCTATCTCCTCTTAGAATTCATACCCGGTGGAGAGATGTTCAATTACATCCGCAAGGCCGAGAAGTTCACGACCGAAATCGCTCGCTTCTACGCGGCAGAGATCGTGTTGGCTCTCGAGTACATGCACAACAAGAACATCTTGTATAGAGATCTGAAGCCGGAGAACATCATGATCGATAGCGAGGGCCACATCAGGCTGGCCGATTTTGGTTTCGGAAAATATGTGCCAACGGACAGGTGAAATTGGATGAGTGTCACGAGCTGATGTAGACAGGACGAATTCAGTCTGTGGAACACCAGAGTGAGTGGATGATGACCGTGATCGTGACGGCCACCGACATGATGATGATCGATCATGTTGATGATGACATGAGATAGATACTTGGCTCCTGAGATCATATTATCAAAAGATTACGGCAAGGCAGTAGACTGGTGGAGTTTAGGTATTCTCATCTACGAAATGTTAGCCAGGTGATCACTCGTCCGTGACGCGACTGACACGTACAGTACGCCTCCCTTCATGGGTGATAAGGAGCACATCTTTCTAAACATCATATCGCATAACAAGATGGATTTTCCGCCAGATTTCGACCCGATTGCGAAAGATCTAGTCAAGAGACTCTGTGACCCAAATCCATCGAAACGATTGGGAAATTCTGCGGGAGGTATGATGTCATCATTGTCATCACAAGGTGTGACGTCACGCAGCTGCGGGGGCTGCGGAGGTTAAGGATCATCCTTGGTTCGAGACGGTAGATTGGGCGGACATTCTGGCCAGAAAGAATCGAGGACCTCTAGACCCAGGTGCGCAGGAGGGTTATCACTACACCCACATCATCCGTCATCACCTTCATCATCACTTTTCTCATCGTGATCGCCATACACTCTTTCTTTCATATTGTCATTGTCTTCTCATCCTTGATCGACCGTTCGTTCATTCATCATCATTCATTCGTCACGTGAGGGGGGTACATTCACGTGAGAAAAAATATTCATCTCAGTTCCATCAGGCATCGAGAGGGAAGGAGACACAAAGTGTTTCTACACGTACCCAGACATCGATGATCCACCAATTCTCATTCCCAACGTGGACCTCGACGCCATGTTTGCAAGATTTTAGTTAATAATGCACGATACCTGAAATGAAGTAAAGATGATTCCTATTTCGGATCAAAGTCGAGCGTTACTATTTTGACAAATACAACGATCGCTCCAACTCTTCTCTTTCCTCTCATACGATGCTTGTGAACAGATGTACAATGGTAATTGTTTTATTCTGTTTTATAGCTGTCTGCTCGATCTCCTGGCCTTGAACTTCCTCTTCTGTACTGGAGATTTGGGTCTTGTCAACAGGGCCAGTTCGAAGAGGACTCCCTCGGTGGTCGTTCGCTCCTCGACATCACGCGTCATCATCCTAACACGGTCACTCTCTCTTCCCTTCTCTATGACTCACGTGAACAAGAGGCGTCTCAGTGTAGAGCAGTCGATCCACTGCAACTCATCATTCAGCGTCTTGTTGTACGACTTCTCATATTCGAAGAATTCTTCCTTCTTGCTTGGCACAGGCACGTGGGCCATTTGACCTGTTTGTCTTCAGTCTCTACGTTCATCATCGTCATCATCATCTCACGTCCGGTGATCATCTCGTAAAAGATACGACCGAGGGAGAAGATGTCAGAGGAAGTATTCGGTTCGGCTCCCAACAGAACTTCAGGTGCAGCGTAGCCGGGTGTGCCTGAGCCGTGGAGGGTCCAGGTCTCTTCGATCCATTTCGACAGTCCCCAGTCTGCAATCTTCGGATCCTTTCCCACCATCAGGATGTTCGCCGGCTGTGTTGTGTGAGTCATGATGATGGTGATGATGATGATGGTGATGATGATGATCATCATCATGATGTTGCTGCGTCTCCTCACCTTCAGATTCAAGTGCAAAACCCCAGCTGTGTGGATGGCTTGGACGCCCGTGGCCAGCTTCTCCATCACTTTGTAATTGTCGAGCGTGGAGGGAACGGCTCGGATATAGCCGTAAAGGTCATGATGGGCTCTAAAGAGTGTCAATCTATGATGTGATGACAAAGATGATGTAGATGATGATGACGTACCTCTCCATCACAGAGATGATGATGTCATCTCCTGGCTGTGTGACGTCTCTCACAGGGATGACACGTTCCGTATGGATGACATAGGGCTGGGTCTCTGGTCCTGAAGACATCTTCAGAGCAATGTCCGCTTCACTGGAACTCCTGTCCCTTTCAGTCCGAGAGAATAAAACAAAATAAAATAGATAAAAAGTCATCTTTTCGGACGAAGAGTAAGATGGTTACCTCTCGGTGCACTCTGATCTCTCCAATTTGATGGCGTAATTGCTGAATATTGATCTTCCCTCGACGATGAGACCACAGCCGCCCTGTCCCAATATCTTCCTGAAGGTACAGCCAATAGCCTCCGTCCATTCGACTCTTCCGATCTCGATTCTGTCCACTATTTTTTCTCAGTCTCGTCATCATCATCGCGATGGGACACATCACCTTCTTGATCGTGGTGGGTGACCGTGTAGACGGCGTGGCTGATCAAGACATCCCTCTTGAGTTCCTCTCCTTCACACAGGACGCCGAACGTTAGCTCTCCCCTGTGTCGCTTCAGTTGTGACTTCTGCATGACAACTCACTTTGGGATTCGGATGGTCCACAGACCCAGAACCTTTTCGATGTAGGCGACCACCTTGTCGCGCAACGCGAGTTGATAGCGGCCGTTCGATAGGTAGCGACAGCGGATCCTCTTTGTCCTCATCTGATGGATGTCAAAGTCCTTCGAGTGGTAGAGATCNAGGCGACCACCTTGTCACGCAACGCGAGTTGATAGCGGCCGTTCGATAGGAAGCGATAGCGGATCCTCTTTGTCCTCATCTGATGGATGTCAAAGTCCTTCGAGTGGTAGAGATCGTCGGCGGGATGATGGAAAGCGATGGTCTGTAGAGGTGTGAGATGATGGGAGGTGATGAAAGGGAAGACCTCGTCGGGGGAGCCGTGGGGGTCTTCTTCTTCGCTGAAGTTCTGAGCCTCGGACTTTGCTTCGACCTCCGCATTTGCCTCTACGTCTGCAGAGGTGACGGGCTCTTCATCTTCGGATGAGATGGGATTCTGTCGGAGGAGTGAGAAGACGGTGGATGGGATCTTTGTGATGGTGAGATGCGATGTGTTACCTCTTTCTCGTGGAGTGTCAGACACTGGAACAAGTCTATGAGCTCATTGAGCTCGGATCTTTTGACCCGGATGCATTTCCGGTGCACTATTATCTTCTCTGCTTCCCCCTCTTGAGATGGTTCCTGTCACGAATGAGATCCGGTCCCAATCGATGTGATGATTTACCTCTTTTGATTCTACCAAGTTGGGTGTTGATGTTGCCGCTTCGCAGCTGTCGCTGTTGGATGAAGAGGGAGGCACAACTTCTTGTGGGCCTTCGGTAGGGCCTTCGATAGCCTCTGTATCTGCCTCGTGCGGCTGTTCCTGTTACGCACGATGAGAATATGTTTGAGTCGATGTGGTTTACCTCTCCGACTGTCTCCTCCTCTTTTCCTTGTATGTCCTCCTCGGGCTCGTTCTTCAAGACCGTAGCTGCTTCCGCATTGCACGTGTCTATGTCGGTGTCGGTATCGGCGTCGGTTGTAGAGGCGAGAACCTCCTGGTCGTCGGTGCTGTAGTCTGATGTGGTTGTCTCCGCCTCTTCTTGATGCGATGGTTCCTGATGCGGAACATGAGCTCGGGTTGTAGCCGTGTGACGTCTTACCTCGGCTGTGACATCTCTCTCGTCACTTGTTTGGCTCTGACTTTTCGGCTCTTCCTGAGGAGAGGAACATGCGGCATCGGCCTCGCACCTGTCGAACTGTGGGTTGCATTAGAAGATGAGAAGGCGGTGGAGGTGGGTACCTTCTCCTGGGGCTCTAAACACTCTTCGGTGGCATCAGCAGAGGTGATTTCTACCGGAAGAGGGGCCTGGGTAGTCTGAGAGGAGAGACCTTCGATCTGTACATTGTTCAGCATTACGTCCGGGGGGGCATCTTGCTCACATATCTACAGAGGTCATCGAGCTTGCCTTGTGTGTCGGAGAGCAAAAGAGACGTGTGAGCATGAGCCCTCTTCTCCTTCAGGTAGAGACCGAAGGCCTGATGCAACTTGTGTTCGAGCTCTCTGCTCCTGGCTAATGCCATCGATAGTTCCTCTTGGAGGCGAAGGGCGCCCTCGATGGAAGGTACCTGTGTCATAGTGAGACGGACGAGGGAGGAGAGAGCGATACGAACCGTATGTTCTTCGACATTCTGTATGTCGTTGGGGGATGCCGGGCATGCTTCCTCCTGTATGATCAAGTGAGTCAAAGTACATGTCGTTATCGTTCTAACCTGGCGAACGTCCTGAGAGAGTCCGTTGAGAGTGTGATCTGCCATCATTGTGAGATCGTCCTCTACGTGATCGATAGAGGAAGTGGATGTGGCCTCCACGACTTCCTTGGAGGTCTGAGCGAAGAGTTCTGTAGAGGTCGTGCCTTGAATGCACACGATCGCCTCTTCAGGTCTCCTCAGGCCGAGCCACTGAGGTACGCCAATCCACTCGAGGATATAAACCGTCATATAGACGTAGTAGTAGAGAGCATATACGGCGAGCTTTTGAATCGTCATGTTGTTGCTGTTGTGGTGTTTCTTGCAAAATGAAGCTCAACCGTTTTCTTTCTTCCAGGCTTTTTCGAGGCTGTTTCACTAAATTTACACAGACTTTACGGTAAATCTACCGTGTCAAGAGGTCCTCGGGTGAACGAGTACGGCTATGTATAGAAGTAGCTCACGAGGAGCATGAGGCTCGAGGAAGCCTCTATCGAGACTACAGATCGTTACACAGAGAAGAGAAAGGAACTGAAACGGACGATAGTAGTGCAGTTTATAGAAGGCCTCGTCCGTCTTCCATGTGAGCTGAAATTTGTCCCTCTTTGGCTTTTGTTCAATAAATCCCAAAAGTGTTTAGACAACGTCAATCCTCCATATTTATCGATAGTAGAGAGTATCCTCTTTGAGAAGGTGTCATCTGAAGATCATGGAAGGCCATTCGAGTGAAAACAGATGCATTGTAGACGCCCAAAAATACATTGATTTATTTATTTTCCTCCGTCATCACCGTGGAGTCTGACATCACCACCACCTGACACACATTCTAAATACAATATTAGTTGATCCTGGAGTGTGACACACTCATCGCTTCCTCCTTCGCAGTGCCCCCAGTGATGTCGAATGTCTTTGGGGTCGAGATACCTTCGAGAGAAACAAGCATGAGACATCACTCGACACGATGCAAGTTCCAAGTATGAAACAAAGAAGGAAGACGACATTACATTCTCTTTCATTGTCATCACACGTAGTATCCACATCATCCGTCGTCACATCATCATCCTCTGTTCTCCAACTCGAGCACACGCCCTTGCAGCTGTCTGACCATGTCTTCGAGGGCATCTTGTCCCTCCATCAGGTTCTTGATGATGTCGTCCTTGTTCGTGTCTCGATCAACTCGTGAGTCGCATCGATCACAAGATGACAAGACAAGCTTGATTCACACCACGTAGAATATCAATCATTTATGAGATAAATCATACACCCATGGCACTGTCAGAGACGAAAGTGAAACCATCAAAGTTGACGTCCTTTCCTGCCGCTCCCATCGCGCTCTCGTTGGGGGCCGATTCGAGTTGCTACGATCCATTCAATCTACAACCCGCCACTCCGGCCTCTCACCTTGTCCTGAGTGAAGCACGTGTCGATCTGCGAGTAATCCATTACATCCTTCACCTTTGGCTTGAATGGTGGTTCGATCTCTTTACGCTCCAGGGCGGCCCAGTCTAAGCCAGAGAAGAAGGCACTCTTCTTGACATCATCTCCACCGTTGGGACCTATAAATAGATCAGTCGTTGTAGATGGACGACGTCTCACCTGATCCCAATCGCTTGTCGACGTCGCGAGTCAGGAGCTGGAAGGATTTAATTCGATTTATTTCTCGATGATTGGGACGGAATTGAGACTCACCCCTTCTAAGAGGATCTGTGCTTCGTTTGAGATGAAAGAAGGGAATCTGAGCTCTCCCTGCATGATCTTCTGATACATGTAGTTGATGTTCTGACTGTAGAATGGTGGCTGTCTGTCTATCAGCAATCTCACACAGCCGAAAATTCGAACGAGTGTGACGTGCACGGAAGGTGGTGATGTGATGATGTGATGATGTGATGATGTGATGATGTGATGATGTGATGATGATAATCTTACCAGTCCCGTCAACATCTCGTAGATGAGAGTTCCCAAACTCCACCAGTCGACAGCAGTGCCGT
>MDYQ01000399.1:0-13277 GCA_003024175.1 Planoprotostelium fungivorum | reverse complement strand
CAGTCAGAGATGCTGTCGCAGCTGCTGGGAGACAGGTTCGCAAACTTTGTCATACAGACGGCGTTGGACGTGGCAGAGCCGGAGGATAGACAAGAGCTTGTGAAGGCCATCCTGCCGCATTTGGGAAGACAGTACTCGCCTTACACCAAGAGACTACAGAAGAAGATCCTTCAAGTATAACCTTTCCACGACTACAACTTACTCTGAGATAAACGAAATAATCCATCTTCTTATCGATTGTAGATCGATGATGTGACTCGTTGTAGATGAGTGACGTGAATCGTTGTAGATTGATGATGTGACTCGTTGTAGATGAGTGACGTGAATCGTTGTAGATTGAGCGAACGGTTTCGAACGATACTCCTCATTTATTTCATCTTTTCTGAGATGAGAGCGATGATCTTTCCTTCCGACTTGTTCAACTTCTTCGCGTGGGGCTTCAACTTCTTCTGAATCTACTCCAATCAGCGACAACAACCCACACACCTCCTCACCTTCGCCTGCGAGCTGGGGTTATCCAATAGACACAAGATGAGAATGGCCACAGAGTCTTCTCCAATCCAATCTTCTACTTCCTCGATCGAATCGGCCAACGTAGATGCAAAGTCGTTGTCTGTCTCACGTTATTCGAAGAAGAGTAGATAGACCTCACTGTTCTTGATGCAGCTCTTCAAAACGTTGACGACGGAGGGAGACAGACCTTCTTCCTTCTTCTCATCGTCTTCGTTCTTCTCTCTTCCAACGAGTGTGATGGCGCGTTGGACGAGAACCTTGATGAGTCCCTCCTTATCACCTTCACGTGTCATCTCAACGTCCACCTCCTCTTCCTCTCACCTTCTGCGTTGACGAGCGTCTCCAACAATACACTTCGAGCGAACTCGTCGTAGAGCATGTCTCTCACGTTGTCCGTGCAGAAACGTAAGAGGTGAGGTGACAGTTTGGACAAGAGAGCGTCTCTTCGCGTCTCGGGCGTCTTCTTGTAATTCGTGATCATTGTCACCTGTCCGGTCTCGTCGACTTGTGGAACCGTCGGGGGCTGCAGGAGCTCGAGCGTGGCGGGGGAGAAATAGGCGGGTTTCCTTGGAGAGAGGATGAATAAGAGAGCCATCCTGCCGTAAGGGTGGAAAGATAGATCACGGAGATCTTTCGTCAGTTCCTGTGTGGCGTGAGACGGGGGATACGTACGGTACGTAGGAGACTCACGAATAAGATGGACTTTTCTACGAGGATTGAATCGTCCACGACATCTAAGATGCGGAGTAGAACGACGTGACCGTATTGTTCCTTGGCAGCCTGTATCATGTAACCCTTCATACCCTTGATGATGACTTTTCTGTCCTTTCGATCCATCAGTCCTCTCCTCTGTCTCTTTCTTCTCACCTTTGCATTGGCGATCGAAACACAGTGGACTCCAACTTTCGCTCCTTCTTTCGTGTGAACGTATTCGATCAAGGTCTCCTTCATGTTAGATAACATCTCCTCTTGTCCACTGAATAGATCGTTCCTGATGGAGTCAATCTACACCATTGTAGATGGATGTCTCTCACTTGAAATATTCGAGGAGGAGTGCGTGGACCATCGTGTTACGGACGAGGGGTGCTCCCTTCTCTGTGATCTTCTTCAAATTGTCTCTCAAATTGTTCAAGACGATCGTCTTCTGTGCGTCGTTGACTTCACCCAAGATCTGCGTCAAGGTCTTCGGGGTGGCGCCAGTGTTCTATGTGAGAGTCGGGATGGATGATGAGACGATGCGATGATGAGATCACCTGGATCGCCACTTGTGAGCCGAAAAATTCGTACATCATTTCTTTCTTCTGTTTGTTCGTGGCATATTGACAGTACATGGACTCTACGACACCGTACGCGGCCTTGTGCTTGAGAAGGATCCTGCACCAATTTTAATTTCCTTTCGTGTTTTTTTTCTCACTTGAAACTGCCCTTGAACATGTTGATGATGGTGGATCTCTGTTTCGGGATGTACTTCAACAGCTTGGCCACGAGGAAGTGGCCGAATTGACTCTTGCAAAACTCGACCAATCTGGGTTTCAACTCTAAGAAGATCTCCTCGCGTTGGGACTCCGTTCCGTATTTGATGCAAGTTTGGACGACTCTGGAGGCGTCATGCTTCTCTACGATCTGAGAGGGATGAGAAAATGAGAAGATCGAAATGGAATCACTTCGGGGATCTTTCCACGAATCAGTTCGATCAACTCGATCAGATGTGTTTGTCTCTCTTTCTCGTCCATGCTCTGAGCTCTAACCTGACGGAAGTGTGATCATTGGGTACAATCACATCACCCGCACCTTCTCCCATAGAAATTTGGACTGAGTAACCATCTCATAGTTTGGTTTCGATACCTTTCTGGGTTGAAACTGTTGCTTGGCTTCATCTTCTTCCTCTCTCGGTCTCTTCTTATCTGTAAAGGACTTCTTATTATCGGTGAAGGATTTCTTGTTATCAGTGAAGGACTTCTTGTTATCGGTGAACTTCTTGTCGGCAAACTTCTTGTTATCGGTGAAAGGCTTCTTGTTATCCTTGGATCCCTCTCTCTTCACTGCCTGTGGTTTCTTTCCCTGGTCCCTGTTTGGCTTGTTGTCAAACTTCTTCTTAGGGGACGCATCAGACTTTGGTTTCGGCTTGAATGATTTCGAGGGCGAAGGTTTCGCACCACCGCCGCGCTTAGGAGGTCCAGCCATGATGATGATGATGTGATGTGAATGGGAATGAGATCGGAAACAGGGGGATGATCTACAACGAAAAATCTCAAAAAGTCCGAAATGTTTCAAAGTCCTAAATTTAGAAAGAGACAACAACCAACAGCCATCATCACCATATAGAGGTGCGATGGATGGATCACCGAAGAAGAGAGGATCTCGCAGAAAGTCGAAGAAGTCACCCGAGACGGAAGAGCAACGACAGCTTCGCTCGGAGATCAAGGCTCTGAGAGAAGAAGAGTCAAGGAAGAAGAAGCAGGAGCAGATCAGAGCGAAATTGGAAGCACAAATCGCGGAAGAGAGCCGGATCTCCAGGTTGAATCAGCTCAAGATTCAGGAACAATGGAGAAAGATCATGCGAATGGAGAAAGCAGCAGAGCTGAAAGGCGACATTGTCATATTGGGCGAATCCCACGATAGGCTGGCTGCACAAAAAGATGCCACCATCGGGCGATTAGAGGAGACGTTAGTGGAGATCGAGCAACAGTATCAACTGGCACTCAACAGCCACACATCCAACATCGATCGGTTGGTCAAGTTGCAAGACATCCGAATTGATGCCCTAGAATGTGAGTTCGACGAAGAACTGAAAGAGATGGAAACAGAATTTGTAAAGGTGAGTGATATCATCATCATCCCCACTCAATGTCAGGATGAAAGTCCACCACTACACTTTCATTTTCTCACATCCGCAGGAAAGAGAAGAGATCATCACGAAACACAAGGACGAAAAGGAGGAGCTGTTGGACATAATCCTCGCCATGGAAGAAGAATTCAACTCTGCCGATCAAGAGGCCAAGACGCGATTTCAGAACGCGAGAGACGAGATCAAGACAAGGAACGCTGAGGAGTTTGGCAGCTTGAGGATGAAATTAGACGGACAGATCTTACGGTTAGAGAAAGAGTTTGACCATTCTCACACCACGTACACCACCAACACGGAGGCTGACATCACGAGGCTGAAGCAGGCCACCGGAACCGATGAGACCAACACGAGAACGATCGACGCGAACAACAGAAAGCTTCAGAGGCTGCAGAGAAATCTCAACCACTGGCGAACAAAGATGGCCAACAACGTTAGAGAGTGCGAGCAGAGGAACAAGTCGCTGAAGGAGGAGAAGGACAACATTCAACATCACTTTCAAGCTCTGAAGGCCAGGATGAACAAATTGAGAGAGAAATTTGGAGTGAGGTTGAGCGAGCTGACGAAAAACACGAATTCAACCATCAAATCACTCGAGTCGAAACTGCAGCTAGTCGAGAGGATTCTGGCTCTTTCTGAGATGAATCTCAAGTTAGAGACGGAGAAGGAAAAGGTGCATTTTGCTTAAGGATATTTGAGCTAACGCTCGCAGGTGATGCCCTTTGAAAGGGCAGATTCAGATGCCATCAAACAAGCCGAAGTCGATTTCGAGTCTTCGGAGGATAAGCCGGCCGAGATCACGAAACAATTCCAGACGTGCGTCGTGACCAAATCTTACACTCCAGTTGGAGAGTGGAATTATCTCGATCAATTTTACAAGCGGTACAACAAAGTCATGCTGGACAAGATGGCCTTGGACAACGAGAAGGCCAAGCTGATCAAAGAGAATCAAGACTTGAGAGTCATCTTACAGGTGAGATGCTCATCTCTGCCTCCAATCTGATTTCTTCAGAAATACTTGGATGGTGTGTCGGTGAATGCTGCGGTTTTAAACAATCCGAATCCTCTTCTGGTCATCAATGGGAAGCTATCCGATTCTTTACCTGTCCGGATGTCCAGCAGCACTTCGTCGCCGGCAGCCACACGAACGAAACAACAGGTGGCGCAACCGCAGTACGTGACGATCAATCAGTACACAAGGTAGAGGAGAGAAGGCAGCGAAATATAAAGTGTGTATACGTTCTATTTTGAGGAAAATGCATGGATTGAAGGTGGCCTGTGGAGATATCGGCGTGTTGTCTTGTGCATTTCAAATTAGCTTTGTTGGGTCCTCCAGACCATGTATGTGAATAATCCGAGCTGACGTGTGGAATTTCGGTCTAACCTTGGCCTTTGTCCACAAATTGGGTGGTTCTGAGTTTATAATGGGTCGAAAATCTTGAGTACTCAAGATTAGCGAATTTTCAAGAAGAGCTTAGCAGCGACTTCTCCACCACCATCACATCACAGTTCACCAGAGAAGATGAACCGGTGTCTATGGGCCAGTACGATTTGGCTGACTTGATGAAGGTGAATAACAATGCATCGACGCAAGGAGGATCCGTGTACAACTCGGCTGGATCTGTCATCGTCCTCAATTCTGTCTTCAATTCGAGTGGCAGCGACATTCTTTTCTCCAGCGGATCACTCATACAGTCGGGCAACACCTTACTCTGTCCGGTCAAGGCACAACTGAAACGATCAACGGGGCATCGATTCTATCCAACGAGAGATATGCACAGACGACATCTCAGCCGGTCACGAAGGAGCAGCCATCGTAAGAGACAGCAAGTTTGTGGCAACAAACGCAGGCACCTTGCAGACGACTTCAGCGGATGTCTCGAGCACGATCGTCACCAGTAACTTGACCTAGTACTAAAACCAGTGCTTCATTCTCTCTTCGAGTTCTTTGTATCTCTATCTTTCTCAACTCGGAAGTATATTACAATCTATTTATTCCAATTCAATTTGTCTCGTCACCGAGATCATCAAACACGTCGAGCACGAGCTGATCGAAGACCTTCTCATCTTCACCGTATTCTGCACGAACCATTCAGAAGTCGATTATTCTCACCACTCACTCTCAATCATCCATTCGATGACCTCAGGCGACACTTTTAAGAAGAAGTTTCTGTCGTCCAGCTTGCCAGCCGGATAGTCCTTATCGATCGCCCACTGTAAAACATCATAGTAATCGAGATCATTGATGTATTTTGACCTGTGTCGGTTGAGTGAACGACATGGAATGATGATGGCTCACACTTCGAGCTGAAGGAGGTCTCTGTCGTGGAGATATTTGATCATCTTCAGGTTACCACTCTCGATGTCGAACGTAATGTTCGTTTCTTTCGTGAGAAATTGATGATCGATGGCCAATTGTAACGCCTGAGGATTCTCAGTCCTCTCCGTCTTTTCATCACATCGGTGATCGCATGGTGATGATGATGATGATGATGAGACAAGAGATGATGTGTTCACCTTGGTATTTTCGTGTTTGATGGACAGCTCGATAAACGGGTGTTCAGGCAAGCCCATTCCGTTCTCAAAGCAATACTTCATCACCTGCCGCACGATCATCATGACATCAAATGATGCTTCCGCTTACCTCAGGTTGACCGATCCTGAGAGCAAATTCGTAAGCACGTTCTACAACGATGTTGTGCTAATTCGAGAGTAAGAGATGCGACATCACATCATCACCGTCTGTCACACCTTCTTCGCCCACTTTAGAATGGATAATGAAGTGACAAAGTAATGTATGTCGGAACAACTGGATTTGAATGGAATACCTTTCTCCTCCTGTCATTATTTAAGCTCTTCTTCTCATCTTCATCTCACCAGCCATGCGATCACGTCCATACGGCCTCCTTCTGCCGCTCCCCCGTACCTTCTCGTTCAGTTTCTCTCATCTTCTTTCGACTCACAGATATTTCATGCGCCGTTTGTGGACGAGGTCGCTCTCCAGCAGCCAATGGATGACCTCTCTGTTGCCTCTCTTGCCCAATTCGAGCTCCATGTTGATGAAGTTGAAAGAGGCCGATAGATTACTGGAGGGGAGACCCTCTACCTCCTTATTGTTCAACATCCACTGGATCATCTCCAAATTCCCCTCTTGACACACTCGAATGAAGGAGAGTCCATACAGCCACGGATCCCCCCACCATACTTGGAATTCGCGGGGAAAGTGTCCTCTCTCGTGACAGGCGTTGATGAGTCTCTTGCATCCGTAGGCGATCGATTCAGCTAGAATGTCCTGCCAGTCCCAGCTGTGGCAATCATCATCGAAACCACCATTCGACCACTTGTCGATCTTCCACGGGAAGAACCTTCCTGCGATACCACCAGTGGCTGATGTTTCCAACGCGAGAGTCCAAAAGATGGCAGGCGGCGTCGCGTAGGATCTTGGAAGTGAAGCAGGGGACACAGAGTTCAGGTGTGGATAAAAAGGAGAGGACACCGGTCCACAGATCGGATGACAAGTCTTCCATTCGTGTCGCACAGGATTGCCGTAGATCACGGCGGCAACACTCAATGAACAGCGAGACAAAGACACAGATGATTACCCTATGGGCCGTCTGACATCTTCTCCTCCGGTGATGCGTCTAGACGACACCACAAACAAAAATTCAGACTGTGTGTTATCGTGACGTGCGTTCTGTTGTTGCACTGCACACGATTTCTCTTCTTCCACAAGTAAGACGATCTCCCATTCCTATTTTATCTTCTGCTTCACTCTTCTACCTTCTTCTTCTGTTCCAAACTCCCACAGATGATCGAGCCAATCGTTCGTGATGTCCTCCGACTCCTTGTTGAACCATCTCTGTACTTCTTCTCTACTCTTCTTCCACTTCCTTCTCAGGCCGGTATATTTCTTCGGGATGCATCCGCTTCTTCCACCAAGTGAGACCACGCGTAACCTTCGTCCACTTTGATCGCTGTTCAAAGTCAATGAAAGTCTACGTCGGTTCTTATCGGGAGAGTGTGGAGCGTTATGCTATATGTATGTCAGAAGAAGAGCTCTAATACTCGATCACCTTTAATGCCCAACGAAAGACATCGAGAGTTACGTGTCTGTGTCCGTGCTGCGCCAATTTGTGTCCCGACGGTCGAAGATCGAAGGGATACCAAAATTTTGGATCGAGTATGTCTGCGGAGAGGCCGTCCACCTGTCCCATACCACAGATCCATTGGATCATCTCTAAATTTCCTTCGATTCCAAGTGGTTCAGACAAACTACGGCAATGTTGGGAGGTAGACAATTTGGAATGATCCATCTTCTTCTTTCTATGGCATGCCGTGATGACCCTCTTGCTTCCTTTGACGATGGCCTCGAAGAGGATGTCCATCCAATTCCATTCGGGTATGTCTTGGCAAGACCTTGTGAGTAATCGGTGGTGAGGTGAAAGGTGTCTGTCGTCCCAGCCCAGAAGATCGAGAACTTCTTCATGATCTCCTCGAACCGCTTCTATCACCTCTTGTTTCGTCGCCTCTCTGATGGTAGATTGCCACCACTTGACAATCTCAACATTGTGAACCGGCAGTAGCTTCTGGTGACGCCACCAGAGACTGCTGATGGATGCTCGAGAATCGAGGAGGTGGCAGGCAGAATCACGGAGAGTCTTAGATGTGAAACAAGAGATACAGAGATCAGGTGTGGGTAAGAAGGAAAGTATACCGGTCCATACATCAGGCGGTATTTGTTGGACGCTATTTGTGCTCATCTGTCCAGTCAAGATGTCACGTGTGATGTGATTGGTTTGATGGTGTAACGTGGATGACACATTTTATTTTTAATTTTAGCGACATGGAGCCAGCAACGCTCGCTTACAGCCGCCTCAAGAGACGCAGGTTCGACGAATGCATACAGACATGCACAGAACTCCTCCAAAAGAACCCTCTCGACCAGGTGACCTTGCATCATACCAACACCCATTCCTGACTCGGCAAGGCGGTATGGTATATCAAATGTCGAGCACTCACAGACGTTGCTTTCACGGATGACACTGAGATGGAAGAGGAGGGCATCGCCGAGATTCTCTTAGATGATAATGCCATCGCAACGGCTCCCAGGCCAGGAACCTCCATGCAACGTC
Organism: Planoprotostelium fungivorum; assembly: GCA_003024175.1. Classification (NCBI taxonomy): domain Eukaryota; phylum Evosea; class Variosea; order Cavosteliida; family Cavosteliaceae; genus Planoprotostelium; species Planoprotostelium fungivorum. The sequence continues at coordinate 4,787 of MDYQ01000399.1, read as the reverse complement.
CGCTCAGTTCAGCCAATTCTCAAAGGCCAACATCACGTGGCCAGTCTGCCAATCGCCCTCTGTCCAGCAGCGGAAGGCCCGTTTCAGGCTACGCTCGACCGGGCACTTCATCTCGGCCGCTGTCCTCTGCCGTCAATCCAAATCGTCTGTCGACTGCCATGGGTGGAGGCAGACTCAACACCGCCCGGCCTGTGACCTCTTCTGGACGTTTCGTAAGACTCGGAACCGCCTCACTTTTACAGAGGCCAGGAGGAGAGTTTATAGAAGTGGATCGTCTCAATTTGAAGAGATACGCCACTCGACCGGCCCTGGCGAAGGTGAAGACCATGACGATGATGCGCGTAGGCTGACGTCAGGGAGGTTTTGTCCATCTACCTCTTAACTTTCGGTCATCCTCTGAGGGCTCTAGAACTGTGTTCGGTCTCGCTGGTCGAATCGGAGCACAAGGATTGGTTCTGGAAGGCACAGACGGGCAAGGCTTACTATCGTCTGGGTCTCTATCGCGATGCCGAACGGTGAGATGTGTAAAATCTCCATCGCATCTCATCTTCCATCAGCTTCTTCCTCAGCTCTCTCAAGGACCAAGAGATGGTCAGCTCGTACGTCTGGCTGTCTAAGATCTATCAGAGATTAGATCGACCCGCTACAGCCATGGACATCCTCCTCAAAGCCTGCGAGACCTTTCCAAACGAAGTGACGCTGACGCTGGCGGTCGCGCGCATCCACGATGCGATGAACGATGCAGACAAGGCGATGGACAACTACAAGGCGGCTCTCACTCTGGACAGGTGAAAGAACAATCGTTCGGTCTTCACTGACGTGCGAGCAGTTACAACGTGGAGGCCATCGCATCTCTGGCCAGCGAGTACTTTTATTCGGAACAACCAGAAATGGCTCTGAGATATTACCGTAGGCTATTGCAGGTGAACGAAGGAGAATCACATCGTGTTCACGTCTTCAGATGGGAGTGAGCTCGGCAGAATTGTGGAACAATCTGGGACTGTGTTGTTTCCACGCCCAGCAGGTCGGTCGATGTGTCGCCTCTATGATGTCTAAATCAGACAGTATGACATGACGTTAGCCTGTTTCGAACGTGCTCTCCATTTAGCACAAGGAGATGCAGCGGCCGACGTGTGGTATAATCTGGGACAGATTTCTCTGGGAATAGGAGATCTCGGTCTGGCTTATCAACACTTTCAGATCGCTCTGTCTCTCAATCCTTCTTGCGCAGAAGCTTACAATAATCTGGGAGTGCTGGAGCTCAGGTGAGATGGAGCATCTGTGGGACATTATCAGGGTGACTCGTCTCAGAAAGGGAAACGCAGATCAGGCCAGATCGAACCTTCAGCTCGCCGCTCAAAACGGTCCGTACTTATCTGAACCTCTGTTCAACGAAGGTGAGTGGACAAGTGAGTGAGGAGAGCTGAGAGATTTAGCGTTGTTGAGCTACCAATTTGGGCAATTAGATGAGAGTTATCAGTTGATCAGAAAATGCACGCAATTATCTCCCAATCACTTTGAATGTAAGGAGCTGTTAGAGAGTTTGGACTCACATTTTGTGTCTCTATAAACAAGACTGAACCTTGCGTGACTTGGAGGTCTTTCAATTTTATTGATCTACAACGTGACAAGGTCACACACGAAGCCACACAGCTCATGCAACTCGAGTTCCAGGAGGAACTGAAGTATTAGTTGGAGATCAACCACACGTACATTCTATCTGATCCGTTAGATGGCGGAGAATGTATCATCATTAAAGAGTGACTCTGCAAAACTCTACGCCATCCTAGGCGATGCGGATCTGTGTGCATCTTTCAGGGACTATCTCGAAGAGGTTCGCTCATTTTGAAGATGAGATATTGACGTCTGCAGAGCCGATGTGCAGAGAACGTCTTCTTCTTGAAGGAGGTTGGTGAATACAAACTCAATTTCCCAGAATTCATGGACCCAGACACACCTCGCAATCGTCTGAGGAGGAGTTCGTGAGTCATCCATCACACCCAATCATCCTCCATCGAATCACGATTCGAGATCGGTTGACAATGATGCAGGAGCTCACTGACTCGATTGGGTTCGGGAGATCTGAGAGAGACCCTCAGAAAGATCAGAGACGAAGTAGACGAGAACAAAGTGTTCACGATCCTCGATGAAGAAGAAGAAGAGGGCATCAACGAAGACATCTTCCTCAGCACAGATCCATCCATCCTGTCGCCCCAGATCCCAGACACACCCGACATCGAAGACAGGAGTACAAAGGCGACCGACGGTGCGACACCATCTCCACGCTCATCCATCATCATCCAATCATTTCCAATCACATTGACACATCAACTCAGAGCAGAGAATCACCGCACTCAAAGTGTGGGTTGGCCAAGTGAAGAAGAGAATGCAAGACATTCACGGCATCTACTACAAGAAAGGCTCACCCTACGAGGTGATCATGGACGATGATGAGACGCGAAAAAATGAAGACATAACAGCTCAATCTCTCTTCTCCCATCAAAAAGAACGTAGAGGAAGTGGTCAGCGCGATTGAAGAACAAATCATCGATTTAGAGATTCAATTCGATGTCATGCCGTGTACCTCTGATGTCTTACTCCTGCGAAACAAAGCTCACGATGTCTATGACGACTCCCAGAAGGAGGTTTTCAAGTGAATTTCCGACGAAATTTCGCACACGCTGACGGGGGCAGGATGCTGCGGGAGAATCATTTATCCGGTTTCTTGAAGAGTGAAGTGTACAGGAATCACTTGAGAAATGCAGAGGCAGTACGAATGAAGGCAATACAGCACAGACAGCAGCAGGAGCAAGTGAGTGGACGTGATGATCGTGTCATTCATTTCGGTGTAGAAGCTGCAGCAGAAGCAGCAAGAACACTTGGAGAAAGAGTTGCAGGAAATAGAAGAGAGGGAGAAAGCTACCGCGGGTCAAGTCAAGAGCCCAACGATCAGCAGGTAAAAATCGATTCATATCGACCATCGAGCCAAATCGATAAATCATCACATCAAGCATCACATCATCATCACATCACATCATCATCATACATCACTGACATCACATCAAGCAGTACGAGTGTCGATGCCAATCAAAACAAGATGAAAGGAATGATCGCCATGACCGAAAAATTCAGCTTCGGATTCAAGAGCATGTTCACAAAGGTGAAGAGAAGGAACGTGGAAGACATCACATCGTCGATTGATTGACATCAGGGAACGGCAAAATTGGAGAAGATATCCAAGATATCGTTCGAGAAGAGGTTGATGGGGTCTCAGACAAAGGAACACGAAGACCATCCCGACGTGAGAACTCATCCAGATCCACACATCACTCGTCATAGTTGGAGAACGTTGACAAATTTTTGTCGATGATGACCTCATGCTGCAGGTGAAACAGTTGAGCCTGCCGGACCACGAGATACCGAAGATGAAAGAACACATGGACAATCTTTTTCTTCGTCTATTATCTCCACCGATAGAGGCCAGCCCGGAGTTCTTCCGTTTATCCGATTCGGAGATGGACCGGTACGTATCGAAATTTCGATGGAATCTCTTCGATGTTATCCGTTGACTTACGTACCTCAGTACGCACGCTTACTTTATGACGGAAGTGGGGCGAGGCTATTTCTCGACACTGCTGAACCAAAATCGCATCAAGGTGAGGCTAAATATAGATACACTCTTTCTCTGACCCACACAGTCTAACCTCCACCCCGAAGCCTTCGAAACAATCTGGAGGCTGATGAAAGTCGCACTCATCCGCTGTGACATCTCTCAGGTATGGCTCGTTGTAGACGACCGAATTTCCAACCTCATCAGGATTATTCCACGGCCAAATCGTTGATGCACATGGCATCGACGTATTACAGAGACATCAACGGAGTCTTTGATTACGTTCAATCGAAATTACGTCACATGGAACTGTGGGAGAAGCCTCGATATTGGGACTTTGCATTGTACGGTGAGTCGATGACGTGTGATGACGTCATCACACGTCACAGATGCTGTAGCCGTGGAGAGGAGCAAGCAGACCGATGGAAATCGAGATTGGGACAAGATGAAATCGGCCGAGCAGAGTGAACACATTGCGAGGGAGCATTCCATCTTTTTTGGACAATTAGGAAGCTTCGGTATGTCATCGAATTCTCTTCCCTTTCATAACTAGATTGAACAAGAGAGAATATCTACTTCATTCATCACAACTCGATTGAACAAGAGAATATCGATATTATGACTCACACGATCAGTCATATTGATGCTCAGCTTTGGAATGGACAAGGAGAACGTGAGATCGTTCATATCGAAACAATGCATCGCAAATGGTCTCACCACGGACGAATGCACCATGCTGCTGGTCAGTACGATCTCCACCTCTTCACACGTTGACCTTTCACAGAGAAACGTAGATGATGCGGCGGAGAATGTTGCAGCACACGAAGAACAAGTCAATTCGATCCTGCTCACCATGGCAACCGATTCGGTGAGATATCATCAGAGGAGATATCTTCAAAATGGCTCGTTGTAGTCCGACTCACGCCTGACAGGCCCAACGAGAAGATCAAGAGAATGCGAGAAGGGAGAGTGATCACATCACAGACGAACTCGAGCGATTGAACAAGATCATGAAGGTGAAACCTTCTTCTAATGGCTGGCCTTAACCTCTCCAGACGTTGAAGACGAAAGAAGAATCGCAGAGTAAGATCATGGACACGCGAGATCTCATGCACGGAATGATCGAGTCAAAGTACGACAGCGAAGAGACGAAGATTGTCGCCGAATTCGATGCATT
>MDYQ01000398.1:0-13169 GCA_003024175.1 Planoprotostelium fungivorum | reverse complement strand
AGGTGCTCCAGCTGGTTGATGAGAGTGCAAGTGACACACTCCCAGTCCACCTTCTTCTCCTTCTTCTTCTTCATCGGTTTGCCCATCAGCCCCGTGCCCGCGAAACCTTCTTCTCTCTCTTTCACTTCCGGTATGAACTCTGTCTCTCTTCACTCCACCGTAAGACATTCTCCTCACCTTCTTCGTCTGCATCTTGTATCTCTAACACCACGGTGGACTTTGCCAAGATGCCGTACTGCTCTAACGTTCGTTCTTCGTGTTCTAAGGGGGTTCCTTCGTAGGTCAACTTTTGCTGTCTGGGCATGATCTTTGTCTTTCAGAAGGGTCGTTGGGGGTCATTCACCTCGGCCGATTGGAAGATGAGAAGTTTGAGTTGTTGGATGGTGTAAGAGCTGTTGACGTCGTTGATCTTCTCCGATTTGGCAACTGTCGTTCATCAACTCTGATGATCATAGAGGAGATGATGATTGATGATGGAGATGATGATTGATGATGATTGATGATGGAAATGATGATTGATGATGGAGATGATGATTGATGATGGTGATGATGATTGATGATGGTGATGATGATTGATGATGGTGATGATGATTGATGATGGAGATGATGATGATGGAGATGATGCTATGACTCACCGCTGCTGCGAGTGACCCTCCCTGATCTCGTCCCTTGACTGTTCTTGAACTCGATGGTGAGTGTGGCCTTCTCGTAGATCGATCTCTTCATGACATCCTTCTTCCTCTCCTCCTCCACACATTCTGAACACATTTCCGGATTCGTGATGAGATTCTTATCGATAAATTGGATCGAGATGTCCCTGGATCCTCCATACCTTCTCCATTGAGTCGTGGAGCTGTATCTCCACTCACCTCTCTTTCAGCTGCGTCCACTTGTGTGCCGAGATCAAGTAAAAAGGCAGCTCTTCCTTCCGTTCCGATTGACCGACGAGATCTAATGGATCGTATCTCAATCTATCGTGAGGACACAACAAGATCTCGTTATTCATCGGTACGATCTGGGAAGTGTCAGATGTGACAGATGAAGAGATCTACCTCAGATTCCTCCTTGTCTACATCGTCACACCATTCGGACCAACTTCGGTACCAATCTCCGTTGACGATGTACAGTGGAAATTTGATGGAATTCCAGGCTTGTCCCATGACAACCTGTAACCTTAAGCCCCGTACGGCACATCACGTGATCATTGTCCGTCGATACGGTGGAGAATAAAACAAAATAAAACACCTTCTGCAAGTCTTGAGGTTTCACCAGCATATCAGAAAACTCTTTCTTGATGGCAGTTTTGGCTTTCTGCCTCTCCCTCGTTTCTTCTTCGTTCTTCTCTTCCAACTCTCCACACAATTGACACACCGCATCGGTCCCCCTCACAGCGATGGAAGAAGGTTGAAACCGAGAGAGATAATCCCACACCTCAAATTTGTCAATCTACAACGATATCGTGCCTCGTTGTAGATGGGACTCACCTCCTTAGAAACCAGTCTCCTTCTCGATTTCTCCGTGTTCAGATTTCCGTGTTCGCACACGATGCCCTCCGTGATGGCATTCATCTTGTTGACATCACTCGATTGCTTCTTAAACTGTTTCGATCAGATACATTCTCCTCCTCTCCTTACCTCGTTCCACCAGTCTTTGTCAATCAAGTATCCATCGGCAGCAGTGACGTCAGAATTCGTCACCAACTTGACGTAATACTGTTTCTCCGTGGATTCGCTCACACTTTTCGTCGTCTCTGACTTTTCGTCAGGATTTCACGTAATTCTCTACGGATCTGCTGAACCCACCGTCACGGATGTTCATGATGCATTGCCTGCAGAAGGCCGTGTCATTTACGGTGGATAATATTGGACCTCCTCCGTATTTCGAATGGAGGCTGTCCCAGGCGGCGGCAGAGATCCTCTTCATCTTCGTCACCTTCTGTGGATCCGCCTTGTCATGAGGGCACATCAAATCACCGTTGGAGATGGGTTCTGGTTTGACGGCGAATTCACCTTTCACCCAACGGCTGAACCAGTTCGTGTCGATCCAGTACCAGGCTTCCTGTCAACGTTCAGTTTGTGTAAAAAACCACCTTGAGCGGATATTTGAAGAGATGAAAGAGAGAACGATGTCTCACATCAGGTAATGGCCTGATGTTGTTCCAAACGAGGTTGTAGATTTCCTTCTGTTCTAATTGTCTCCCCTCTTCTTCGATCTTATTGTTTCGATACACTTCGATCTGCTCCTCGTGGGACTGTTGGGAATCAAAATCGGGCACGTTGTAGATGAATCGTATCGCATTGATATCACCTTCTTCTCTTCCATGATTTTTTCGATCAACTTCTCCGGTACATCCAACAGGTGATCCTGTTTCGCATCGTGGCGATTGTAGATGAGCAGATACGCATTGCAATTCGTGATGATTCTATCCTCGTCAAAACACTTCACACGGGTCACCTCACCCAGGTTTCGATTCCTGCTTGGGCTCCTTCTTTTTTCCCTTCGTCTCTTCTTCTACTTCATCAGATGTGATCTTCTCTTCCACCACGGTTTCGTCATCAAATTTCCACCACTTTCCGCTTGACGTGGTCAGCTCAGGCTAAAAATAGAACCTCACTCGGTCGATTTGACGTGGACGATGTAATGACCTCCATAAGCGGAGGCACCACGATGGACAATGACGGCCTTGAGATCGTAGGTCAGGCCGGGAGGTTGATCTACAACGAAGGGAGACATGTCGATGGACTCTGGAAAAGAAATTCTCGTCTTCAATTTCTTCTTCGATCCCGTCTTCTTATCGTACACGAACCTTAAGAACTGAAAGTTGAGTACCTAAACCCGTCAGTGATGAAGAGAATCGATCTACAACGAGGTGTTTCTCACTTCGGGTAGCTGTGTGATTTCGATGGAACGAGCGGCGTCTTGTTTTGAATTGCAGTGGTCACACAGGTATTGATTCGATTCGTTCAATATCTCTTCTTTCGTGTACTCTTTGATGCATTCTTCAATGTGACTGTGTCCCTGCACTCGTCAAACGATATTCCATCTAAATCTCACACCTTGATGGGCAGCTCTAATTCGGTGAAGTCACACACTCTCTTGGATGCATTCTTACAATTGGAACACACGGTGACGTACTGATATTTACCCACGAAATGGTTCTGCACCAGTTCTTTCGAATATCTCTCCTCCAGCAGGGACAAGAGCAGTTTGAAGAATCTACGGGATATTAGAATGTTCGAAATGTTGCACTCACTCTTGTGGATCCTGCTGTACGGCATGTGGAATCTCTATGGATTTCGCAAAGTCAGTGGGGTCAGCGTACAATAAAGGTCCCAGCTGGAGACGAGCGAAGAGCATCTGCAATTGTAGTGGAACATTTTCTGAATCTTCTTCTGCCTGCTCGTGATCAGTGGGAGTGAAGTGTTCAGGTGTCACCTCGGAGTCCTTCCAGCGATAGATGGCACTGCGGAAGGCCTCATTAGCGTATAGACATTGCAGTAGACTGTTCATGTAACACGTGGCTCCTAAATTCTGCGTAGATGAGCACTGGGAGGAAAAGAAGGGGATACCTTCAAGCCGGAGAGTTGATTGGGAGATCTCAGCAGGTCGGCCGGATCGAAACCAATGATCTTATCGACGGGCACCTGCAGCATGTCTTAACGAAGCAATACGGTGGTGAAACGCACCTTTTGATACTGACCGAATCCGTTGAGACAACTTGGGTTGTTGCTGCAGTTCTTTCCATGTCGCTTGCCTGAAATCATCAATTTGTGATATTTAGTCGTTGATCCACCAGCACACGGCTCCATCTTGAGGTGATACAGTTCGGAGATGATCTCATCGTTGATATCACTCTCTGAAAATACTCTCTCATACCATTCTATCTCGTCTGAAGAGTGTGCATCAGCACTCGATTGACGTGATCTGATATGAAAGAAATACCTGATTCAATATTGCTGACTTTCCCCTTGTTAGAGGGTTTAGTTCTAGTCTTTCCCCTCTTCTTCGTCATCTTGATTTGTGACGAATGCAATGATCGCTGATGAGGTTAAGCCGGTGTCCGCAACAAACAACGAGCTGTTTCGATTTTACCGGTTGGTTCCGAAAACGGGAAAAATCTCAGAAATTTTGACAGAGTTTCAGCTGCTGAGACGAAGCGCTTGAAGGATTGTGTTCTACAAGAAAGGAGACAAGATCGGATATTCACGTTTGTGTCTGAAGACCTGAAGCACGACGTCCATTTCATCATCAGTGCGTGGGAGGAGATTCAGAAGAGCGACATATTCCTCTCACTTGGCGTGACCCGGATAAACTTTTGGAACGACAACTGCCGTGGACAATTTCGCAATCTTCAACTCCTGTCGTGCATGATTGGGCTGCTGAGAAGTACGCGGTGGAGATCGACTACTTCACGAAACATCATGGGAAGAACCAGTGTGACTCCCACTTTTCAACATGACATAAACATTCCAACCACATCACATGACGCGATCACCATTCCTATTCACAATCAACATTCTCATCCTCTTTATTGCAATAGAAAGCAATTCTCTTCCTCCTCTCCCTCGTTGAAGTCACCGACAGATCCATACCCTCTCGATCCGTCGAATAAATTTTCGTGTTCTGACTTTACGTTCACGGTGGGATTTTCAGCACCAAATGTGCATTTCAGCCGATAGAGGACAAAAGACCACAACAGTTACGCTGCCGCCGTCCTGCATATGAGATCACCGAGGAGTAAGAAGAAGGAGACGAGAAGGAGGGCGATAGTGGCCCAATTGATGACGACTCCTGTTTCATCGTGTCATCATTAGATGCGTTACACTGCAACCCAGCGAAAAATGGCTACGACAGATATTTGTTGGATATTAATATCAGACGATCGAAGATAGTATTGTCCAACGATGTGTTCGTATTTTGTTGTGGTCCATCTCACTGTGCCTGCTTCTTTGTGTGCTCGATCGTTAAGTTGCTCCATCAACGTCGTTCGACTGCCAAACTTGACGGTGTTTTGCTTGTGTCGCGCATTCCAATCTTTTGTTTTCTTATCGAGCGCGTGGGATTGTATGTGTTGTACTGTGATTGTACCTCCTGCCGTAGTAATTCGGTCAATCTCTATGTGTAGGAGAAGTTTAGTGTTGGCGTTCTTTTCCGTGAATAGGTTGGTAGTCAGTTGTTTGATCGTTAGGTCACAGAAGGTCTTAATTGCGACAACCAAAATGGTCCAGTTTCCTGCACAGAGAAGGGGATCCCTTGTCTTACCCTGTACACAACATACCGTACGCTAATCTGTGGCAAAAGATTGTGACAGGCACGATATGGACGAAACATCAGAAGAAGCGGATGATATACACAGATGACATCTCCTGCTATCAATGCCGCATTATCTTTGCTTTTCCGTTTTGAGCTCCTGCTCTATGTGAAGTTGAAATCCGCTAGGAATTGAGCCCAGCGTACCTGTCTTCGATTCAGTTCTTTTGTACAAATCCGTCTTGGAGGCAATGGCAATGGAAGGCTCGAGATCATGTTGGCCCCTTCGTCGCTTAGTTGCAGAAAGAGAAGTCATCATGCAGACTTCAAATCGATGAATGTAAAGGTCTGTAGGATTGTGATCTCAATGGGAAATACAGCCATTTACAGGATGACATCGATTTTATGTTCATTCTTTCACTTTCCCGTCTGACGAGCCCTCGTCGCTCTCTTCCTCGGTGGTGGTGATGGTGTCGCTTCTTCTTCCTGCCTCCACGTTATCCCCTCCTCTCTACAATTCACTCTCACCTCCTCCGATGACTCCACCATCTTCTTCTTCACCGTCTTAACCTTCTTCTCCTCCTTCACCGGTTGTCTCACCGAACGATTCTCCTTCTCTTCTTCATCATCCTCCAACACCAGAGGTACAACCGGCTCCAGATCCACTTGCCACTTTCTCGACGACGGTGTGAGCGGCGTAGAGACACCTATTCATCTCTCAGGAGAGAAGAAAGGGCGACCTCACCTCGACCGTATGGACTGGGCAGTCCCTTCTTCGGTGTGGGTGTGGCTCCCGTTTTGACTTTCGGCACGGCGAAGTCTGTCACGTCTCTTCCAGCCATGGAGGCTCTCCTTCCCTCTTCGATGACCGATTTGACTGCGGGGGAGGCTGGGATCTTCTTTCGGATGTCTTCTTTGTCCCTTCCCTTCTTCTCCGTCTCGTTCAGGCTCATCTGTTTGAGGTCGTACTCGATCTCTTGGGCCAGCTGTTTGTCTGCCACAAAGATGTCTGTGGGCTGTCACTCTCTCCCCTTCGTCTCTCTCTCACCTTCGACTTCGCTCTTGAAGTCCTTCATGATGTTGGCGATGTACTGCATGAGGTTCTTCAGCAGAGGAGAGTGATGCTTCTCTAGGAAGCGCTTCATCTCGATGACGATGGGAACAATGTTCTCCAGGACATTCTTCTTGATGATCTGAATCCATCAGTTCGATCTCTTCTCTCCTCCTCACCTTGGACAAGAGCTTCTCTCTCGCCGCTTGCACTTGCTCTTCCTCTTCGTTGTCCACGACGGCCTTCGACTTGACTTGAATTCGAATCTCTTTGCTGCTGAGAATGGCCAATGCATCCATCAAGATGTCCTGCGAGTCGACATAGGATAACATTCCGTCGGTGAGAGCGGCGAGGATCTCGGTGCAGATCTTCGCTGTCATCAAGAAGCGTTGCGTCTCGTCCATGTGGTTGAGGAAGACACGATAGATCTCCATCCTCTTCCTGGCTCATGTTCAGTACAGATGTGTACGTGGTGACTCACTCTGCGTTGACTTCACCCTCCAAGCTGAACGCTTCTCTCTCTTTCTCTGTCTGAATGAATTGGTTGTAGGTGGGGTGTTGTTTGTAGTTGTTGAGGTGGAAGATGAGCTCCATGAAGTGACCGGAGAACATCTGTGGGTTCTTTCCCTTGAGGAGAGACACAAGACAGAAGTGAGCTGTCCTCTTTCAATTCGAAACCTCTAGATGCTCTCACCCGTCGTGCGAATGTCTTCCGACTCGTCCACCATGGCCACCACGAATCGGTAGAAGAAGATTCCCTTCCACTTTACGAAATCCTCTTGCAGGAGGGTGGTGAGACTCATCAGAGTCTGCTTCCTGACCAATTCGTTGCTGTCCCTCAGACACAGAGCCAACACCACGACATAGTTATCCACCAGAGCGGTGTACCTGACGTCCACCGTTACCTTGTACATCCTCCAGTGCACTCACTTGATGCACAGATCACACATGACCACCATCGCATTGTTTCGAATGACAGGGTTATCACTCGTCTCGACTTCTTTGGCCAGGGCAGGGATGATCCTCTTGGCCAACTGTTCGTTCTCGAGGCACAATTTTCCGAGAGCGACAAAGGCGGAGCCCCTCACAGAGTTGGGGATGGGTTTCACTTCACCTTCGACGCCGACGACCTTTCGATGTGAGAAGAGATGGACTGAGAGACTCACGTGAGTGGTGGGAGAGATGATGGCCTGGACGACTGTCACCAGACGAGAGGACACTTGGAGGTGGCAGGTCTGAGAGACTTCTCCCATGGTGAAGAGGTATCTCATGATCATCTTCTCGTCTCTGTTTGGTCATTAAAGACATGATCTCGCATTCACGCTACACACCTGGAGGATCGATCTCCGTGGGGTAAGATGTAGGCGGACAGCTGCTCGTCGCAGATGGCGAGGATCTCTTGACATCTCTCCTTCAGGAGCTTCTTCCCCTGGTTCAAGTTGAAGATGCGAGAGAGAGTGGTGACGTAAGACTGAATGAGAGAAGGTGGTAGATCGAAGCGCTTCAATCTCTCCAGTAGGCCCTGTGATATCCTCTCGATCTCTCCTGCCTCTACGTTTCTGCAGCACTGCATCACGTTCAAGATCTTCTGTTGCGTTCCCACAGTGTCCTCTGCTTCTGATTCCTGAAACAGTTGACAAGGAATAGGAGACGATTTCACCTTGATGTCATCCCAGCAGGAGAAGATGAGAGAGGGTTCAAGGTAAGAGGGGTTGAAAGGTGCAATCTCGTTGAGAACCACCCAGGAGGCTCTCACGTGGCTCTCTTGTTTCAGATTCTTCAGCAGTTGATTGTACAGTTTCTTCTCTAGTCTCTTCTGCTTTCCAAGAGCGAGGATGACCCTCTGGAAGGGACGATAGATCTGATGCCGTGAGGAGAAGAATGATGGATAGAAGTCACCTCTGTCTCAGATAAGAGGGCAGCGGCAGGCCAGACGGGTGACGAAGCATCACCCGACATCATCGGAGACAACAGTAACTCTTGTGCGTAATCCAGCACTTTGTCCTGTTGACGAGTGAGATGGTGGAGAGACGATGATGAAGGACACCTGCACGGATGTCTCTACGTCCGTGATGAGAGGAAGAGCGTAACGTAACCAAGTGGAGTAGACGTCCGGCACGTGAGGGTAATCACGGAAGAGGGAAGAGAGTGAATCGAGAGCCTGTCTACGGATCGACAGGGCGGGATCGCGTGACTTTGCGGCGAAGTGGTCGAGGTCACCACCCTTGTGGGTGAAGGTGTCCATGTCACTCAGTCTGGCCACCATCTCTAATCCTTGGAGGGCAGACTTTCGAACGCCACACTTTTCGTCCTGCACTCTCTTGCGAAGTAACTTGTGCAGTTCTTCGTTGAATCAGCTCGAGTGTCGTCAAATCGATTCTCACCGGTCTGGCTGTTCTCTGAGCCCGATAAGAGTCCGGAGATCTTTCTCTTCGTCTTGTTGTCCTGTGTGGCTCGCTCCAGCAGATGTGCCACGTTGGATATCGCTTTTGCTCTCACAGTGGCGATCTATCACACAATCAGTCACGTCTCTTCACTCTTCTCACCTTGTCCGATGATCTCTGCAGCAGCAGTTCGATCAGCCTGAGATCGTTATCGTCTTCCCTCTCCACTTGCATCTCTTCTCCCTCTTCTCTCTCCTCTTCCTTCTCTAATCCCTCTTCCGACAAGAGAGCAAAGGAGAGATCCACGGCGAAGATACGCAGATTGGACTTTGCATTCTTTCCAAATCGTTGGACGAAGCTGACGAATCGCGTCTGGTCTTGAGGAGGCAGAGAGTGGTATATCTCTGTCACTGCTGACACCGCATGGCCTCTGTATTCTGCCTTATCGGGCACCTCGTCTAAAGTGAGCAGAGAAACAGAGAAGAGATGTCCACCTGTACGCAGATGTGCTGGATCAATGCGTGGACTGCTTCTCTGTGTGTCTTCTCCTTGGCCTTGATGCATTCACTTTCCCGGTTGAGTTGTTTTTATCAAGATGACCTCACATGACAAAAGAGATGGCACTGTTTCTGATATTCTGCATGTGCTTCGGGACAGAACCGGAGACCAAGAGACCCGCATGCGTCATGAGGATGTTAGGTAAGATGTTCTTCAAGACCATCGTTGTAGATCCTTCTCCTCCTCCGTGCCTCTCGTCGATCAATTCGCGCAGCACTTCGAACGCGGCTCCAGTCACGTCTGCCACATTAAGCATCGATACGGGTCTTGTCCCTCTCACCCTCTCGGTTATCTCTGTGTTTCTTTTTCTTACTCTGCTCTCCTTCAGATGGATAGTACCTGTCCGCATTCACTTTCCCCGTTTCGAAAATCTGTTTCTACCTCGTTAATTCGGAGAAAGCCTCCACTGCCTGTTCTCGGCATTCATTGTGACCGGCCAGGCTGTTTGTACGTAGGGCTTTCACAATGCATTCTATCGTCTGGGAAGTTGAATGACATTCATGATGATGTCGTGTAGCTCTCACTTGGATGACCTGATCGGAAGAGACACCCAACAAGGACAGATTAGACTGACTCGTCTGAGAGCTGGGTGCAGCCGAGTCTGTCTGTTCAATGTCCATCTGACAAGGTGAGACGTTGGTCATGCGATGTGTCACCTCTTCGGCTTCTTGCTCATCATCTTCCAGAAGTGTCGCCTGTTTGGTGTGACGACGAAGCATGAAAAGGGTGAATTTCACCTTTTTCGAGCTCTTCGTACGCTTGGCAGGATTGGTCGCCTTAACTCCTCCTCTCCTCTTGGCTTTCTTCGCTTCATCGATCTCTCTGCTGTTTTCTGTGCATCATCAGCCAGACATTCTAACCTCCGTTTGTTGAACACTCACGAGTCACTTGGACCAGTTTCCAAGCACGGAGTACCTTCAATACCGACTGAAAAACGAGAGGCTGGAATAGATTGAACGACTGAGAGCCTTCCATGCTCAGTAATGTTGCATATAAATGTGCGGTTTCGACGGATATCACGGCAGTGTTGTGATCGGTGGACCCTCTGTATTGGCTCAAAAGTAACTGAGAAATTGAGGCGCTAGATCGTTCCAGAATCTCACCTTGATCCATACGAGGAAATGACGAACAGTCACATCTTCTTCTGTGAGAAATGGCCATAGTTGTTGTGGGTCTTCGAGAGATTCGATGGACAGAATGAATTCTTTCAATTCTTTGAATGGTGGAGGTGTTACGGCAAGAGAATCATCATCAGTGCATTCATCCAGCCATGCCCTTTCGAGGAGGTCGTCAGAGATGCCGAGTACACCAAAGTCTCGGATCTTCTGACGAATCGTTTGCAACTGTTCATCCTCATTGTCAGAAGCCTTTGTCTTCTTAGGCATGTTGTGTGTTGTTCTGGCGATGGGTGTGATGATGGTTTGATTTTCCCGCCACTCCAATCCGGGATTTAAAATCGATTTCTTGCGCGCCAAAATCTTCGTTGTAGATCCTGCGTCAGCGATCACAAGGGCAGTGCTCCGTCAGAGGGCATTGCAACAGACTCATTAGTTTAAGTATGATGCTTTCATCAGCACATGATTACGTTGCTGATCGATCTACGGAAGTGATAAGATCCATGCAACCCCTTAGAACTTCTAGTCTTTGTTGCGCCCAACACATTTTCCTTAGTTGATCGGCTTCATTTACACGTGAGGTCTGATATGATATAAAGTACCGAGATCTGACTGCCAGACATGATTGGTGGGTGCAACAAAGACAAAGAAAGGAGTAATGATGATCAACTTACTCAACCGAGCCTCAACATGTAGTGCGTCGATGAAAATCCGCCACGTGATGGCCATGAGTGCTTAAAGGCGAATCTGAACTCTTCTGTTGATAAAATGTACAACGCATCACCCGTCGGCTCTTATGATATATCAACGGCGAAGATGCGCCAGCGTTTCTCAGCGGATCAACGATTACCTCCAGTCCCATTACAGATGAATATATAATCGTCATTTTCATGACCAGAATAGCTTTGAGTGGATTATGATAGCAGTACAAGCGCTTTCTCCCAGTACGGACCCTCAAAATTACAGCGACATAATCCTGGCGTGGGGTCTTTAAGTACCAATCGAACGACAATTATAGCGAGTCAGTTGATTGTGCCCATTATCATCACACACTGACGAATGTGACAACAGATGACCTTTGTCGATAGCTAGACAAGAGGGAGCGTTGCCTCATCAACCAGTCCCAAGTCAAAAAGAATAAAATGCAAATATCGCTATTTTTAGAGGATGTGTCGAACCGCAGGGCTGGCATCACCAGATAGAAAAAAGAGGACGATTTGAAAACAACAAAACGGAGACGGATTTCTGGGATTCGGACAGAGTCGCCGATGGAGGTTCCGGTGAAGGTCCATTCTCCCCAAAAGGGCCTCCAAATCTCTCTGAGAATCTGAAAACTCTGTCTCTCTCTTTGAAATCTTCAGAGGAGATCGAACTGTTCTCATTACCAGAAGATTTGGGGGAGATCGAGAGGGCGACCCTTCTCTTGGGATCATCTCAAGTTATACAGAGGGCCAGTGTCGCTGCTAACCTTCGCAATCTACTGGCCTGCAATAGACAAAAGACAGTGGAGCTTATAGTGCCGAGATTGCTGGGGCTGACTGCTTCCATCTTTGCGATGCCTCAACCCCAAACCTCTGGGCATAATTTAGGGAATATCAACTCTTTAAATCAGTCACCTTCGAGAGTTTCGGTCAACTCGAAATTCCACTACGAGATGGAGTTCTACATGGCTTCGGCAAGAGGATTTGCTTCCGCTTTAGAAGCTAAGCTGTTTCACTGTCAGGAATTAACGGAAGTCATCCTGCCCAAAATCCTCTCCATCCTCTCGGTCACCGCTTCTGCCGTACCCTCCTCTTCGTATGCTCATCCACCGAGGTGAGTCTGGCTCCTTGAATACAATGAATGGTGTGAACCCTCGCAGTGTGAAGAGTACAGGCATGTTTGATTTCGGAGCGACAGAAGCCCACACGAACCCGACTTTATCCGTCACAGTGAGGTCAGCTATGGATCTCAATTCGGCGTGGTCGTCTGTTCTCACCATGGCACTCGATCAGTTGGACCGTCGCAGCCTCGTCTCCACAGTGAGCTCGCAACTGAATTTTTCCGTTTGACGAAGAAAGGTCGTTCCTTTCGCGGTATCGCGAGGGAATTATAAGGAGACGATATGTTCTAGACTCAACGGAGCTCGCTTACTGGGTGCTCTGTGTCCTCTATTGGACCAGTCCGTGGTGGAGACCACCCTCTTTGCTGTCGGTCGATCGTTGTGTCAAGATGTCTCCGCCGATGTTCGTAGCTTGATGGCAAAACAGATTCCTCCATTGGCGAGGGCAGTCAGGTCAGCTGTTTCTGTCACTTTGTCATCATGTAACGATATCATTGAAGAAGGACAAAAAGTTTAACTTACAGTTCAATAGAGATCATGAAACCATTCGGAATGCACTGATCAATGAATTGGTGGAGCTTCTGGGAGACGAACAACCAATGGTGAAGCAGGCTGCCTTCGAATCGTTTTCTGCCGCAGTGGACATCACTCCCACGGAGGTGAAAATCACCGTCTTACTTCCCATTTTCAAAAAGGTGAGCCATCCAAATGTGTGATTCGACTGATCAATCCTTCAGTTGTGCAAAGAGAGCACCGAGGACGATATCATACTGCCGATCATTCGTCATTTCGGCCCTTTTTTTTATCACTCTTACGGTGAGGCTGTTTTTTTTCTGACTTCCATTTTAACCATTTTGATCAGAGCACTTGTCGGACGACGACGTCACGGATTTCATGATGCATTACAAACAACTGGCGAGAAACAATACATCACGGAAATCTTCAGAGATCAAGTATTGGCTGGCGCATCACTTCCCTGCGCTGATTCA
>MDYQ01000397.1:0-13221 GCA_003024175.1 Planoprotostelium fungivorum | reverse complement strand
TCTCTCTCACCTTCTTTGGATCTCCCGACTTGATCAAGATCTTCTGCTTACCAGCAGAGAGGGCCATCAGATTCCTCTTGAGATCAGCAGCGGGGATGTTGGTGGTGTCGTTGATCTCCTTGCAGGTGTACTCCGTCCTGTCGTTGAAGAGGAGCAGGGCCACCATCTGATGTGTCGACACGGACAGGATCTTGGCCACCTTGGCTGAAGGATCGAAGATGGCCTTCACTTCTGCTGAGCCCTACCCTCGTCATTCTTCGTCTCTTCTTCCCTCTCACCATGTTCGTCTGCCAGCTCAACTTTCTTCCGTTATGGCAGCTCAGGTAATACTTCTTGAAAGCCTGAGAGGTTGTCAGAATCAAGTGAGAGGACGAGTTGTACCTCGCAGGCCTTGATGACTTCCTGAGGTAGATTGCAGGCGTTGCTCTGAGCTGTGGGCCAGAAACCAGTCGTGAGGACGTTGACGCTGAGATCGACACCACCAAAGACATCCTTTGTACTCTGGTTGGGGTACTGGTTGGAACAGTGAGACTTGAATCCTTCCATCGTGTCCTTGGATAGCTTCATGTCCGTGAACATTCCCGCCAATTTCGATGTGAATTGGAATCCACACTCGGCCTGTGACTGTGAGAGGGTGTCGAATGGATGGCTCACCTTGAGCTTAGAGATCATGTTCTGCTCCACATCATCCGATACGCTGCGACCCAACAAGAGTCTCTTGGCCAGATGCTGCTTGTAATACTTCTCGAAGACGTCCTTCTCTTGCAGGAAGCGGAACAACATCATCACCTGTCCTGGGTTCGTCATCCTTCTCAGAGCATCCTCTCACCTTGTCTAACACGACGTCCACTTCGGCCTCGCTGACGCCCTTGAGTCCCTTCTTCAGCTTCTCATCGATGAAGAGTGAGATGTACTCTGCCGATTTGCTGTTCAGATTGATGAAATACTCGAAGGCCTGGAGAAAATGAGTTCATTGTTTGATGAATTCTCTGATGATTCGATGTACCTGGTTCATGGACTGACTGAACATCTTATCGTTACCGAGAGCAGTGGATAGGATGACATCATACTTGTCCTTCATATCGAGGAGAGCCTGAACGAGGGCGAGGTGGTCCTTCTGCTTCTCTTCGTCCTGAATGAGTCCCTTTCCAACGTCCTTGATGTACTTGGAGATCACTTCACTGACCAGGTTGTGACCCTGAGGTACCCTTCCAAAGAGAAGGTACATCCTCTTCAGATCGTCGATCTTGTTGTCTCTCAACATGGATATACATCCAGACTGCTCCATCTGTTGCGTCATCAGTCACCTCTCCATGTGATCTCATGCACGAGAAGGATAACACACATCTACAAGGGTTCTCATGTGGTTGGAGATGAGCTCTCTCTCGACAACTTCTTTCAGTTTGACTTCGGTGCTGGGGTCCATGTAGTGGTTCACCCTCTCTAACTCCTCCTTGATGCGCGATTCCACCTGTCTCGATTCAGCATCTCGCTCATCCGCTGATCTTCACCTTCTTCATGTAATCTGAGCAGCTGTTGGAAGAGATGAACTCCTGGCTCTCTTTCTTGAAGAAGTTGGAGGAGGTGTCCAGGAAGTTCCTCTCAAAGTCCTCCTCATACACAGTCTTTGAGCCGGCCCTGAGATCGACCAACATCTGAGTGATACTCTTGATCAATCCTCGGTTGATCTGGTTGCCGTTACGCTCGTATTCGATGAGCGAGAGGAGGAGGTTGAGGAGTCTGTCCTTTACGTCTGCTGCCCTGGCTATGATATCACGGAATCTCTGGAGGCCCAATTCATAGACGGGGGCGACTTCGTTACTCTGGACGTACACGCGGTCCTATTCATGCGATGAGTGTTGGAATGGTGACGTGACGTCGCTCACCATGTACATCAGAATGTCTCGGATCATAAGCATGCAAACTTTGTGATCGCCCCAAGACTTGTTCATGATGGATAGGAACTCTTCATCTACAGATCTGACGATGACGCTGCGGACATCTTCCAGATGTTTGTCGAGTTCGGTTTTGAGGCCGTTATATAACATGTCTCCATATTTGTGTAAGACCATGTTGTATGCATTTCTGTTATAAGATCAACATTTTGGGCCGCTGATGGTAAAATCACCTATATAGTTCTTCGAAACTGAGACCGCTGGCATTTTGTTTATGAATCTCGTGAATGGCCCTCTGTAATAACTTCCACGTCTTATCTGCGTAGTCTGGGTCCATAGACACCTGACGGTAAGGTTTGATGGTAATCTTTTTCTTCATGGTGAGCGATGAGGAAGGGGTTTCGAGTTGGATGAACTCGTCAGTGAAAGAGCTTCAGTGAAACCCTTCACCGTAGACTGTCTGCGAAACGAAAATGGGTGATCGCTCTACACTGCCTTATTTCTGACATTTATTTCTCACGGCTCATGTGTGATGGAGGCACGTACTTCTATCGAGCGTGGTCTGTTGTCTACTCGGTTGCAAACGGACAGAAATGTGTCGATGCCAAAGTTCATTGAAGCATCTATGAGGGGAGACCTTCCGATGCTCACCCAACTCTTAGCATCATCCGAAACGGATGTGAATCAATTAGACGAAGAATCGATGTCAGCTTTACATTGGGTAAAGTTCATTTTGTTTGGAGTTGATGCATCAATCTACCGGATCTGACTTATATAGGCCTGTGCCTATGGAGAGATCAGAGTGATACAATTACTTTTACAAGACAAACGAACCGATGTCTTGATCACCAACAAGAGAGGAGGAACAAGTCTGCACCAAGCGGTCGTCTCAGGGTCTTCTAGTTCAGTGAGAGAGCTCCTGAAAGATGGAAGGATCAGGTACATCACCCAATGATACTCCATGTGACACGATCTCAGACAGTCCATCAATTTCGCCAACATGTGGAAAGAGACGGCCCTTCACATTGCGTAAGACTATTCAAGTATCGAACGGTGTCGATAATCATCAATCAGTGCCACCCGTGGTGATGCAGAGATCGCTTTCCTTCTATTAGAGGGAGGAGCCGACAGAGAGCTCGAAGATAAATGGGGAAAGACACCACAAGATGTTGCCCAAGACTACGGTAATCTCGATTCCTGCACATCATCTCATCTCGAATCAGGTGAAACATCCACTTCAAAAGTGATCCACGATTTCGTTCTGGGTCAGTCTCAACCACCATCCACCATCACGAAGATGACACTGCCACCATCAAAGACACCCGTCCAGAAGAGGGTCCTCTCCAAACTCTTAGAAGCACCCCTCGACGAACAGGCGGCTCTGACGTGGATACAAGACCCCAACATGGACATCAATGGTGCCGATTACATGAGATGGACCGCCCTCCACAAAGTCGCCGCCTGGGAGAAACCAAACGTCTTGAGAGCCCTCCTGGACCACCCCGACATCCGTGTAGACTCCCTCGGCATGGACGGAGACACACCATTGCACTCAGCCCTTTCGAACGGTGCCATCCAATGTGCTCACATGTTGATCCTCGATGGCCGCTCTCCTCTGACTCGTGCCAATAACACGGGAGTGACCCCTCTGATGTTGGCGGCGGCCTTGGGAGAGGAGAGTTTATTCAGAGCTCTTTATGATGAGAGTTTGGTCAAAGAAGAGACGAGAGAGGGGAAGACGGCGTGGCATTTTGCAAGGGAGAACGGACACGAACACTTATCTTCTCTCCTTCCTGCCGCAGAGATGGTGAGACCAAAGACAGTGCCCGTCAAACAGTCGAGGAAGTTGAATCCCAAATTGATTGCCATTCAAGAGGCCACCAAGAACGGAACGAAAGAGAATGAAGAGTGAGAGACATGAGTTTATTTGATTTTCGCCTTCTTCGATAAGTCTGCACGAGATGAGTGAGATGTCGATGAATGTGGGATCACCTTTTGCGGATGGAGCACTGTTCTTATTCGTCTTCCTCTCCAAGATGATCTGTCATGAATCAGTGATGATGATCGACTCGATGTGAACTCACGGAATCAATCTTGTTCATCTGGCTGTCCGGTTGTTTGTCACTCTGCACCTTCTGCCCCGGCTTCCTCTTCTGCTTTCTATTCTCTCTCAGTCAAGTTCTCGTTTCTCTCTCACCCTTTCTGTTTCCCAACATCGTTCTTGACGTAATTAGGATCGTTGGGGTCCAATGAATAGTGCTCGTACGTGCTTCACCTCCGTCAGTTCTCTCTCGCTTCCACAAAGACCAGAATCAAATCAAAATACACCTTGTTCTCGTTCCCCTCACCTAGCTTCAATCTCTTCTTATGTTTTTGCAATGAACCGTCTCTTTGGTTTGGATGACATTCATGATCTCTGATGTCATTCAACAGAGGATGAGATGAGATCCTCACCTGCTAACTTTCTCAATATGTCTCCCTCTACATTCAACAACATGCTGGGGAATTGTTTGGGGCAATCATCTTTACTTCTCTTCAGTCTGGAGGGAACATTATTTGTGCCTTATCGTTCATCAGCATTGAAGATGAGAGATCATCACCTTTCAATTCGAATATGAATGATGTTCTGACGAGACAGAAAAATTGGGATTTTATTGAAATCAGCATTTTTTCATGGCTGATCCACACCAACACCGCGTCCTAAACAGCGCTGCTCTATTCTTTATATCAGTGTCCAGCACAATGTCAGAAAGAAGGTGAATCAGTCAAATCTTGAATCATTCATGTCGCCACTTTCCACATTCCAAGACAAATCAGTCTTCAAGAGTTTATTCTTCTCTCCATTATGCTACATCTATAGATCGCTCTGGCGAGAGCTACAGATCTTCGGAGGATGCAGATGGCTGTCAGGTGTCGTTTTTTCCCAACCTCCGAGGACCGAAAACTGAGAAATGGTCCATCCTCCTTCGAGGCAGGCATCCTCCGTTCACACAAGATATCGATGTTTCTTTCCTCACTTTTCGAAAGACAACCACAGAACAAGCCGCACACCTTTTTGAGGTGAAGAGACGAGCCAACGAGACGTCTGACCCAGTACAGGAAGACTGAACATGAACATGAAGACAGAAGATCTGACACTCAGACTGGATACCTCTTCCTCCGTCGACTACAACTTTAACTTGGACAATTTCAGCACTGCCGAAGCCGAGGGAACGGTTAACATTGGTGACGACGTTGAATTGGACGCCTTCGCCATCTCAGCGGCATCGGGGCTGTTCAACTATCCGGTGACCGTGACTGCGGCCCAGAATCCCATCTGTCAGCATGACGCTCAAGTTCCCACGGCCAGAGACAGAAGAGAGACAAAGTGGGAAGAAGAAGGCAGACCCATACCTGATCGATGTGCTGGCGCCTTCTTGTCCAAGTGTCCGCACCTTCGAGGCAAAGAGGGGAAGATGAACGGCAAGATCAAATGCAATCCGACTAGCACGTGAGCTGGTGTCACCTTTCGTCTTCTCTCTGATGTCTCTACAGTTATCAATTGTTGTCTCGCACAGACGAAGACTCTATCCAGAACGAGTGGGCAGCCGCCACATCCTCAGTTTATTCGGTCGACATGGAAGAGTACACGGATGAGAGCGACAGGCTGTTTGTCAAGTACAACGAAAAGGGCGCCAACATCGGACTCTACTGCTGCAGCTACGTCAACTGTAGGAAGCTTGTGCCCGCTCCCGGACCCAAGCTATTGTTAGAGAAGAGAAGAGATGGCCAAATTTGCTTATATACGTTCAACGTTCTGCCTGGAGGAAGGAGGTCGGACACAGAGCCCAACAGGAAGAAACAGAGAAGTTATTAAATAGATACGCAGTGTTGTTTCAAGAATGTGATGTACTCTTGTATGTATGATCATTTGAGCGGTGGGAGATGAACTTCTTGCTCTATCGTTCCATTTCACTTTGGTTCTTTTGAAGTATAGACGATCCTCTCTGGTCCTCTATCGATTTCGATCGCTCTTTGATCAGATCGCCACCCACCATTCTCATGCTCCTCCGTCGTACTCATCTGTGGATGTTCATCTCATCCATTCGAATCTATTACTCCACTCGAGGTGTATGTTGTTGGGCCCTCAGTTGACCTACATCAAATTCGTCAAAATCGCTTTTGACAGAAATATCGGGTAAGTGTTTGGGCCGGATAATAATTGGGCCGGTCGCTGAGCCCAAAGTCAGACCAACATACGATCATAGACAACACAAAGCTCATTCGAACAAACGCACAAGCATGGATAGACAAAACAGACGGAAAGACCAAAACAAACCTTCTCAAAGCAACGTGGGGTGCGATATCGCTGAAATTGCTCAGCTCATTCGATAACAGAGCAACTCTCCACGGCTGGGTCAACGACGTCTGGGAGAACCAGGAAGGAACAGTTTTGGTTGAGCACCCTTCCAACCCACGAAAGTCAGGCATCGTACGTTGTCAACTCACAGGCAAAGAGGGTCGGGGCACAGCTGTGCTACTGAATACTATCAAGAAGAACAGAAAGGCGGAAATAGTTGGAACGGACGAGTCGCGCACCTGCTCAACTCTCGAGGAGGCTTTAGAGAGACATGGTCCCGTCAGGGTCAGCGCTCTCATCTTGGCAGACAAGGAAGTCTTGATATTGAAGAATATCAACTCCAGAGCCTGGGTCATGTTCGAGTACTCGCTGAAGGAACCAAGAGTACACAAGTTGATCTCCTTTCTGTCAGAAATGTCAAAGAGGGAGCTCGTGATTCTGAATGCCATCATGGAACACAAGGACGTCAACCAGAAAGTCTGGCGATTCCCAAATTCAAAGAAGAGGATGCAAGACAACTTGATCGACAACTCGACTATCTACGATGGGATGGTGAGACGGTGTGCTTGAAACCGTTTTGATCTAGTGGCAGCTTCCCGCTATCAGAGAGGAGTTGGAGAAGAGAGACAACAGTGGCGACGACGAGTATCCTCTGTACACTCTACCTGGTGGAACCAAGGAATACGGGGAGACTGCCGCAGAGACTGCGAGAAGAGAGACAAAAGAAGAGACAAGACACGAACCGAAGAGTCGGGCAGTAGAAATCCGCCCGGATCTCATCATGTTCAAAGAGCGAAAGTTCAACGTCGTTGGTCGAAATGAATTCGAGAATGGACAATGGATCAACAGAAGGGAGTTGCTCGAGTCCCTCGAGAAGCCAGACTCCAAGTGGGCATCACTGCTGGAATATCATACCCTCGATGCATGGAAAGCAGGCTTGAATATTCAGATATAAACGAGCGCAATCGTGGGACTGTAGACGAGGTTCAGATTGAGGAGTGGAAACAGACGGTGAACATGTGTTTTATCGTGCAACCCCTGCGTGAGGACAACAGCTCGTGTGGTATGTATTTCGAGAAATCTGACACTGCGTGTTCCTTTGGTTGTTTCGCCCGCTGTGATGTGCGATGATCCTTTCAGCTGTGCGTGACCTCATTGATAGACAGATTCATCTTCGTCTCCTCATTGCCGTCTCTTCAGGTCATCTTCTGCTTCCATATGCTCCGACGCTTTACATGTCGATCATCTCGAGATCGCTGATGGATGAGATTCGCGATCCTTTCTTGCGCTCACCCAACTAGGTCAACACGATTCATGTGAAATCGTCGTCAACTCGACCGAATCTCTGTCGTCTGGTTGGTCTGTTGGCCGTTGGCTGCTCTCTGAACAAAAATGTCACCTCTGAGACGTGTTCGAAGCGTGTTTGGAGAGACCCCCGTAGTAGATCTGATGATCGGACTGCGTGAACCGTCATCTGTTGTTTCCATTGATGGAATGAATAATACCATCCTCGTTTTCATTGTTGTTCTGGATGTTCGGACAACTGCTGTTCCTTCAGAAGCAGGAATGGAGGGTGATGAGATCTGATCTGATTCGAGAATCAGACACATTTTTTTTGTCACGGCCTCTCTGACCCAAACCAAAGCCCGTTTCTGAAGAATGGTCAGACCATTCCACAGAAGAGATAACCTCTCGTCAAACCAAAATCTTGTCTGCCAACAAAGTAGAGAGAGATGGACTCTGACGGAAGAACGAACCCGACGATAAAGAAGTATCAACCAGCGGCAAGACGGAACAACAATGGAGACACTAGTGCTGAGAGAGACCGGACAGAGACCTCGTATCAGTCCAGTCAGCCAAATACGAGAACACAAAGGACAGACCACAGAGGCAACTACCAGAGAAGGGGTGAAAGGAACCAAAGAGGCTCAACTAGTGACGATTGGCGAAGTGTGAGTAGCCGAGGTCAATCCAACAGGTGATCCATTTTACACCCCATCCAAATCTGATTCTCTCTTTAGACCCCAAAATCGTTCTCCTTCGTCGCGTACAAGTCAGCCGAGCAGTAACCCCGATTTGGATTCTCACATGGTGATCTCCCCCATCTCCACGTTCCCTCTCTGACCTTCCTCCGTTCAGGCCTTGGAACGCTTCCGATACGAGATGGAAGATCCTGCGATCGAGTGTGACGTCCAGAGCGATGTGACTTACGCCGAAAGAGAAGACCGCAACCAACCCTCCTCCTCTTCGGCGGCTCACAGGAGCTTTTCTACCATCAGCGTGACCGACGGCACGACCAGCGTCACGACCGACGGTCTAGATGGTAAACCCAAGAGCTACACTTGGCGGACCCCATTGACCGGCCTGTGGAAAGATGAGACCGGGCGTCTGTACATCCTGTCGGAATCGAGAGTGTACGATGCATGCCGCATCGCCATCTTATCCATCGACCCAGGTGAAGGTCTCATCGCCGTGGGTCGAGTGGAGGTGATGGAATATGAGGAGATGGTGCTGAGATGAAGCAGGCGGAAGCGGGACATTATCTCCTCAACGCCGTCAGGTTCGTGGTGGGGAAGGTGAGAGGACGTGAGAGGCGTCACGTGATTTATTTCTCGCAGGTGCCCCACTTCCAGTTGATACGAATGGAGACGAGGGCGGGAGGAACGAAGACCGCCGAGAGAGAGACGAAGAAGAGAACCATCATCCTCTCACCCACCGACGCTGTAGATGGTATCGAGATGAACCAAATGCGAATCGACGTTGATGAATACAGAAACTACTGTGAAAGGTGAGGTGACCTTCTGTTCATCTCTTGACACACACCAGATGGGGCTCACGCCTCATCTCCTTGATCAAGAACAGTACGTTGGACTCTACACTGTCTGGAGTGTACCAGGTGATGACAGAAGGTTGGACACGAACACTGAGAACCATACAGTCTTACTTTGGGCTCAATCATGTGGCGGCGGTACCTTGTGGTGAAGACAAGTACATCGTGGCGGGAGTGGTCGAACTGAGCCAAAAGGTCAAGAATAGCCCTCAGGAGATGGAATTTGACGACTGTGTCATCTTCATCGGTACATCACACGAAGGAAGCACTACCTCTATCCGTCAACTGAATGCAATCGTGAGTCATGAATGCACGATGATGTCGTGACAGGGGTAGATATCCAGCGAGACATCGACTATTCCTTATCAGCGAACGAGAAACGTCAACAAACGGTCGAATATCTTTGGTGGAAAGATGCCTCCTCAACCTGACCTGATGGATTGGTATAATGCAGTCCAAGACATTTCGCGTCTCTTGCATCTCAATCTCAGCTTCCTCCTTGATGAAGGTGAATTTCATATTTCCCCGCCAAAATGTCTCAGCTTCACCTCAGGCGACCAAGAGAAGGCCATACACATGCTCAACCAATCACCTCACTTGGCCTTACAACCTCTCATCAGTAAATCACCCGGCCTGATGCCCATCATGAAGGCTGCACAGAAGGGCATGATCGACACCTGCAAGACAATGATGCATTACAAAGCAGACATCCACGCCTTCCGACGCGGTGACAATGGAAGAGAGAAGTCACGGTCCTTAGAGTACGCCATCGTTGGGGTGGGTCGTTGGACGATGGAAGAGTCTAAATGAATCGGTGCAGAAAGACGTCCAGATGGTGCGATTTCTGTTGGATGAAGGTGTCAAGATATTGTCAACTACATTCAGATACGCCAAGGAAGACAAGAGTATGGCAAAGTTTCTGAAGAGGTACCAAGAAGAGCACCCAGAATCCATTGAGAACGAGACGAGGGAAGATGAATGTTGAGGGGTTCAGGTGCGAGAGGGCAGGACTGGATGATAAAGGCTAATGAGAGCAATTCGTTCGCTTGTTTTCAGAGACAGGAGTAATATCTTTCCTCCAGCTGTATATCTTGAGCAGGCATGACGGACTGATAAAGGCAAGTTTTGAAAGGGGTCTTTGAGTGGAGGATGGGGGACACAAGATGTGAAAGAGGCAAAGTGCTTTGCTAGGTAATTTATATACCACTGTGCTGCCATTTTGTTTTCAACACTTGGGTATTCCAACACAATTATTATCATCAGTTGCTGCCTCTAATAGCTGTCTCATCATCAGCTTTCTACTTGTTTCTCCCACATGTTTCCTTTAAGCACTTCTTCTCACCTTGGCTGTTTGTGTGTGGCCATTGTCTGTTGCATAATGGAACGGCATTTTACCGCTTCTATCAATACATCTGATGTTAGCTCCCATCTCTAGCAGCAGCTGCCTCTGTTTCAGCCTCCCAACTATTTCCAATTGCTCTACCTTTACTGTCTCTTTGCAACCACTTCTGCCTGCCTCATGCAGTGGTGTTTTACCATCAATGTCAACATACTCATTGAGGTATTTACCACCCATCTTGAGTAACAGCTGTCTATGTGTTACCTTCCAGTCTTCTTTCTCACTTCTCTCACCTCCACTGTGTCTTTGTGACCATATCGGCTTGCATAATGTAATGCTGTTCTTCTTGAAGTATCAAAATGAGCTACATCAGCTTTCTCCTCCAGCAGCAACTGTTTTGCATCAGTGTCTTTCCATTTATTCTTCACTTATTCTCACCTTCACTGACTCTGTGTGGCCAAATCTGCTTGCACCAATCAATGATGTGCTATTGTATTCATCAGTGCAGTCAATGTCAGCACCCTTATACAGTAGTAGCTCATTTTATGTCAGTTTCCCCCCATTCTTACATCTCTCACCTTGACTGTCTCTGTTTTGCCATGACTGCTTGCATCATGCAATGGTGTCTTTCCCTTGATATCAGCTGTGCTGATCTTGGACCCCATCTCTATCAGCATCTATTTAAACATTAGTCTTCTGCAGCTTTCTCACATGTTCTAACCTTTACCGTCTTTGTGTGACCAGAACTGCTTGCATCATGCAGTGGTATCTTTCCCTCAATATCAGTGTAACTGAATTCAGATCCCTTGTCTATTAGCAGCTGACCAAATGTCATCCTGTGTAGCTTGTCTCATGTGTTCTCACCTTTGCTGTCTCAGTGTGACCACATTTGCTTGCATAATGTAATGGTGTTTTACCATTATTGTCAGTGCAGTTGACATTAGCTCCCATTTTGGTTAGAAACTAATTTCAAATTAAACATTCATGGCTATCATGCTTACCTCTATTGTTTTCATATTATTTGCTACAGATGCTGCATGCAACAGTGATTGCCCTAATGTATCAGAATGGTTGAAATCAAAACCACGTTCTATGAGTACCTTGTATAATATAAGATTTCACTATCATATCTCATTCTCTCTCACCTCAACAATATCTACCTTGAATTCTGATTGATCTGTGTGCATATGATTTGTGTGAGCATAATATTCTCTCATATAACTCTCTGTCAACATCTGAATCAATTAGATTACTTGTATCTATGTATAAAATATCTATCACCTCAATTGTATCCCTGTGATCATTCAAATATGCCTCATGTAATGCTGTCATATTATGTCTATCAGTATGGCCCACATCAGCTCCACTCTGTAGTAGCAGCTATCCCTACCATCAGCCCTTGTGTAATCAACTATTGCTTCCACCTTTGCTGTCTCTGTGTGACCATTTCTGCTTGCATGATGTAATGCTGTTTTACCATTGTCATCAACCCAACTGGTGTCAGCCCCCATCTCTAGCAACAACTATTTTCAGGTCAATCTTTGCTGTCTCTCACTGGTTCTTACCTTCACTGTCTCTGTATGACCATTGCTACTTGAATGATGTAGTGATGTTCTATTGTCATTATCAACGCAGCAAATATCAGCATCCTTCTCAATCAACAACTGTCTGCACATTGACATTTATGCATCTCTTTAATTCTCACCTTCACAGTCTCTGTATGACCATTGCTACTTGCATGAAGCAGTGACGTTCTACCATCACTATCAGCATATCCAATGTTTGCTTTCTTTTCTAGCAGCAGCTGCTCTGATCAGTCTCACATTTTCCTTTCTCATCAATCTCACTTGTACTGCCTCTGTGTAGCCATTACTGCTGGCAAAATGAAGTGGTGACTGCTTTCTATCACGACTACCAGCACAATGATCAATCTTAGCCCCCATCTCAACCAGTAGCTGTCTTGCATTAACTCTATCCTGTATTCCTTCACTTGATCTTACCTCTATTGTCTCTGTATGGCCATTGCCACTTGCATGATGGATTGGCATTTTACCACTTCTATCCACACAATTGATGTCAACTCCCATTTCTATCAGCAGCTATATTTGCATCAGTGCCTTTCATCTCTCTTATACATCACCTCTACTGTCTCTGTGCAGCCATATCTACTTGCGTGATGCAATAAAGTTCTACGCTCATTGTCAACACCATGAATGTCAGCCCCTATGTCCACCAAGAACTAGCCCATATCAAATCTCTGATTTTCAAATGCACCATACCTCAACAGCATCCAGTTGGTTGTTGATACATGCATTCTCAAGTGAGGTTGATATGGCTTTCTTTGCCATATCAGATGTTCTCTCTCCTGACTCAATGTACATCATCAAGCTGATACATTGGTTTGTCTGTGTATCCAGACCATCAGACTTGGTCCATTGGCATGCATCTACTACTTTTGGTTCTATCTCTGACCTAACTCAAAAATCAGCTCAACTCTCTGCCTTGTGCTCACCTCCTAGCCTGCTGGGCTTCAATTGCATCTCTCAGTTGTTGTAGGTACATGGAGATATCAATTTTGTACATTGCAGAGCACTCAAGAACAGCCTTGTTGTAATAGATCTGTGTCATCATATCTTGCAGTGTGGCTCTCTGTTGCTGGGCTAACTTCCTCTTGCATCTGTTGACAGTCCTCTGATCATGCCAAAAGAAGGCTGACTCTGCCCATGTGGCCCATACAGTTATGTTGTCTCCATCCCTCTCAGCTGCCCTTGCATAATGATCCCATGAACTCTCAATCAAGCAGTCTATCTTCTCCCTC
>MDYQ01000396.1:0-13699 GCA_003024175.1 Planoprotostelium fungivorum | reverse complement strand
TTTATGACGATTCGAAAGAGAGTGTCACATCTTTCGATGACTCATGACTCAACAGGAGAGGATCGAAGAACGTAAGCCCACAGATGGAGGAGGCGAAGAACACTCCACAGATGACCAGCTATCCTTCCTCTCCTGAATCCGTCCCTCCCTCTCCCAAGATCATCACGTGAGATTCATCCACCTCATCTTCATTCTAACCGAGCCTTCAGATCCACCGTTCCTCCCCCATCTCAGCCATTAGACATGAATCCCTCTCTTAAGGTGGATCTCAAGCAGAGTGTGGGACCTGCGACGCCCCAATCCTCTCACGGTGACAGGAGGATCATCCCGGCGGCGTGTGACATCCAACCGTCGAGCAGTCTGGTGTGTGGCAGTCAGAGACGATTTGATGAGATTCTGATCGTCTCGCAGGGCCAGTCTTATGAGTGGAAGAAACAGGTGAAACCAGTGGAGACTCGCAGTGCCCCTCCGAAAGCTGCAAGAGAACCGGAGAAGGATATGAACAAGAGAGAAGAATTCCAGACACCCAAGAAGGAAGAAGTGCAGGTGGGAAGAGAGATGAATCGAAACGAAACGGATCGATTGAATTCTGATAGGTGAAACACCAGACGCCGGCCACACCTCCCTCCAGAGTCATGGACCCTTCACCTTCAGAGGCCAGTACGACGACACCGTTGATCAAGAAGGAAGAGGGAGGGTTCTTCTCCAAGATGTGTTGTTGTGGTAGATGAGAATACAAGGCACCTTATTTATTCCACATGTGCTTGAACGGAAGGCAACTTCATATCACCAGCGTCATCATTTTATCTCATTGTCGAAACCAGGATGGAACTCTGTGCGAGATTACAAATTGTGAGGTGAGAAGATTTGACCGTACAGGAAGCCAACGATAAAGTGGTCCGCTGCATATGTACATTCGGTTTGTCGTTCAAATAATGACCAACGTTAATCTTGGTACATATGTCATTCTTTAAATGCTTGTCCTGCAGAATGTCTGCTGATGGATGTCGACCATCGGAAGTGACTCCGTGGCTGAATGAATAAATCAGCGGCCTCTAGATTCTTTTAATACTGGATGTCTTGAAACGAACACCTAGCTTGGAAAAAGAACCATGAACAGATAATTTCTTCAACAATACAATCGACCCGGATTGCTTACTTAGCAGACAATGGTACTTATGGGATCGCCACAGATATTATATAGATGTTGGCAGTCCACAGATGCTCCCTGCATATATAATTGACCGTATACGATACATCGAATAAGTAGTAAATGCATTGTTTTGAGTCTTTCTGAGATATTGGAAGAGCCTAAGAAAATGAGATTTCCCGTTGTAGACATCACATTTAAATGCCGAGCCAACAGACATCACAATCACAGGAAGAGCACAGGTGAGCCACAGTTTTCCCACACGATACTACCCACTTATATGATGATTCAATACTAAATTGCTATCTTTCGGATATGAATGCTGTGATTCTAAAAGTTCTCTGATCGGTCAACTATCATCTTACCTGAATTCGTCGGAGCATGACTGACTCTATTCCAGGTCTCTAGTCTTTCCTCAGACTATCTGTCTTGTAAATAAACACATATTGTTGTGAATTATCTCTTTTCTCTTCTCAATTCTCCTTCTTTCGTGAAGTTTTCCGCTCCACTCCTCCACCTGAGTTTTCGATTGGAAGAGAAGACGATCGCTAGACACTCTGAGATCAAGATACAACCCCAGAGTATCAACAATAAAACTCTGACATCTCGAGACTTCCGTCGGCAAGCTCAGAACGAAGAGGAGAGACGGACGAAACACTCCGTTTCTATCGTCGACTCTAAAACATGTCGTTTAGAGGGGTCATCAATGGTCTGGTGCAGATTTTCAACCGGAGTCAACGGAGTGAGCCAGATGAGACAATAGATGAAGGATGGGTATCTATTCCCTCTAGTAGAAAGGGAAGAGAAGAGGACCAGGTGAAATTGATGATATAGCCCAACATGTTCTAAAAAGACCAGCCGACCATTTTGACACTGAATGATTCTCTAAATTCTTATTCTAACGAAACCACATCGCAGAGGGCCAGGACTCTTCCTAATGGACACAAGAAGAGTGCGTCCCTCGATACATCGTCTCATACATAGTCTCAGCACATACAACTCTGCCTCTTCAGTTTTTATCAGAGACTGAATGACGAACAGCTTTATCAGAGTCGGGCAGTCAGACGAATGCAACGACGAGAAATTACACGGGAGTGAGCAGCACACTGCCAAAGAGGAAGAACAACCCTCTGGGGTGGGTAATTCCAATGCAAGGATTGTCTTTGATGTCATCATCCCAGTATGCCACAGGGACATAACACTAACGTCAAGATCGAAGATGCTGCGGTTGAAGCCACCAGCCCTTCCACCATTGTGAGACATCATCATCATCTTAATACGTTCACCATCATAGAAATTTACGATCCAAACTGAGTGAGAAAGACACAGAACGCTGGAAAGCTTGACTTGGCTACAACAGAAGATATGGAGCATTATCTTAGGAACCAAGAGATCACCAGGTATTCCATCTCCCATCACCTTCTCTCACATCATCTACAGGAACTTTTATGGCCCCGATGAAGATCAGGTCACCACTCACTCTTCATCTTCATCTGTCTATCTCGTTTATCTCTTCCCTCGTGGTGTAGAAAAACAAACTCTTATTCTCCCTGTCACCTCACTCTTCGGGTGGAAACTGATGAAGAACAGATCACCGACATGATCGAGAGGGAATTGAACAGACAAGAGAATACGCAGCCGAGACACATCCGCTTCAGTGGTGACGGAGCTCTCGAAGTCGTCGACCAAGGTGAACTCGAATGTCTCCTTTATCCATTCAGAGATACCAAGTGTCCATCTCTTCATTGTTCGATATTGAAATGTCTGTCAGAATCAGAGGAGAGAGCGAAGAACGAATGGAATCGAAGGCAAGCAGAGAGGAAGAACCTGATCTTTCCCTCTCACTGGGAGATGAACCTATCTCTCACACAGGTGACATCCATAGACATTTAATCCATGACGAATCAATGAAACGCTGATGTCAGTACAGAGCCTTCCCACTGAAGGGACGAACTATGGAGAGCTGGAGGTCGAATCAGGACAAGGAAGATTGTCCAGAACGTTCAGCAACGGAGCCTTAGACGAGTACCACGAGGTCACACTGAGAGCAGACACGAAGGAATACGAGGTGAGAGGAAAAGGGAGGAGGGAGCTCATTCGATCGCGTAGGACATCTGCAAGATGATCAACAATCAAGTGGGAGTGCACAGTAAGTTCGGTCTCGTCCAGGGAAAGACACCCGCTTCGTTTCAAGTGACCAAGGTGGTTCGAGTGCAGAACGAACTGCTGTGGAGGAGATATTCCTTTCACAAGGAACTCATCGACGATCACAATCATAACAAGGTGATCATCTTGTACTTGTCTCGATGCTTGTGAATCTTTTTGAGAAGATTACAAGAGTCATCAATGTGCATCACGAGAGATCTGCGCTGATAGATTCCAGTTGAAATTGACCAAGAGCAGTATGTACCTGAACAGATATCCTATCATCACGCCACTCCTGGATGCACACGTGAACGAATACTATCTCTGGCACGGTACTAGCTCCAGAGTCATCGACATGGTGAAGAGGGTGATGATGTCATCATTCGTCATCCACTCAATTGGACAGGTTGGATTCGATGAACGTGTGTCCGCCATGGCGGGAATGTTCGGCGCAGGTGAGAGTGATGACTTTAAAATCGATGTAAATCGATTTCCAGGGATTTATTTCGCGGAGAACGCATCGAAGAGCAACCAGTACGTTCCATGTCCAGTCTGTGGGCAGGGATCCATCTTATCGGAGAAACCAAACTGCGTGTGCAACACTTTGGGAGGTTCAGAGATGACCCTGCTGCTGTGTCGCGTCATCATGGGGGACGTTCACATCGTCACAAACTACAACGAGCTGACGTACAAAGGTGACGATGTCGATGTCGATCGCGATCATCGAGAAGATCGTGATGGTGATGAAGCAAGCGATGAGCTGATTGGTGATGACAGGAACCATCTCTTCGCCAGTGAGAAGACCACCCGTAAAAAACAAGGAGAATCCCGGTGAAATCTACGATTCGGTCTTGGGAGAATCGAAGAAGCACATTCCGTCTGCTTTTCTGTCTTATCGTGAGATGGTTGTCTATGACAGGTGAGAACATCAGCTCTCTCGATTTGCTTCAGGTTCATTTCTCTTCTATTATACGCTTCTTAAAATCGTTTGATGCATCCTCTTTTTATGGGTGTTGATGGAAGACAGATCTCAAGTGTACCCGGAATATATTGTTCACTACAGAAGAATACCGTCTCAGGAATAAATCGATTGTACAGAAATATTAATATTATCTTCTCCCTGAGATTGTGTGGCGTGGAATGTGTGCCAGGCGAGACCAGAGGTGAATCCTTCCATTTGCAAGGTCAACCATAGATTTTTATGAGACGAGACAGCCACCACAGCGGAGAATTCGAGTAGATCTTGTCGAGAGTGAAGATGCTGTATCGATCGATGAGTGACCACCTTGATACCACTCACCTCCTTACAAAGGGTGAGATGTTCACAATGGCATGTCACCTATTCATTGAATACAAAATTTGGAAGTGAAGATTTTTATCAATAGCAAGTGTGTGAAGTAATTGCAGTTTCCAGTGCAATCATCATCCTGCTGGCATGGTCCTCCCGCTCCTGTGGATATTCTGAGGGTAGAGAGATCGAGATCAGAGGTACGAACGAGCTCTTCTAGGACTCAAACATCGGCTGAACATCTTCCAACCAACACCAGACGACAAGGACCCAAAATACAACCCCCCGTGGGACCCTCGATACCTGGGCCTTGTACCCAAAGATGTGGTAAGATACATAAGTGAACATAACGCAAAGAATACAAAAGCAGCTAAAACGATCATCCACCACAACATGATGACGTCGATCATTAGAATATGGGTACAGCGATGCATCCGAAACAAACCCATCTATGACGCCATAAAAGAAGCAAGATACACCACAGTCTAATCAACACTCTACAACTCAACACAAAGGGAAGCAGCACACGCTGCTCCCGGTCGTCTCAACGACCACAATGATCATAACATCAATATCTCTTCATCTAACAACTACAGCTCAAGAATACCATGACCGACAAACACCACCACTACCACATATAAACCACTGGCCACCCCACGATACAACCATTCGACACCACTGGAAGACAGAGGAATTGTAGATCAGACGAGACAATTAGCCGAACAGAGGACCACCCCACCACCTACTACAGCTGAATCCAGCGAGGAATTCCAGACAATGGGATACCTAGTTCTCAACTCTCTCCGCCCCAAATCGGGGAGGGCATTCCTGCATAAATCGGGAAAACTTTGAGAATAAATATTCGTAATCGTAATCGTAATCTTTTACTATTGTTCGGCGGGTTCGTTTTCACACCAATAAACTAAAAGTACTCAGTTTTCGCTCAGTTTTCGCTCAGCGCCGCCGGATCAAATCCCATCGGCACTGAGACAAATACAGTAGACGTGGACAACAACACGAGAGTGCAAGTGGGTATGCTGATGAGACATCTCGTTCACCTCGAATCGTGTGTCAGGGGTGAGTTGTAAACCGCTTTCAATGGAAAGGTCATCGAGTTTGGTCAATAAATAATCCATGACCTTGTACGTTCAGTCGTAACACTGCGAAATGAATAGTTCACCTCCGTACAACCAGAATATATGGCAGTTTCGTAAATAGCTTTGTATTGCCAAGTGACAATCTGAGGACAATGCTGTGGTAAAATGATTATTTGGCATCAGTGTCTTACACTTGACCTCTAAGCCCCATCGAAATGTATCCATAGAGGTCATGAATCTATCCAAAGACATATGCTGAGAAGGGTGCGGTATCTCGTTGCTTTCCTATCCTATGTCACCTCTTTCTCTGTTGTACACTCACCAGCCATCTGATCATGTCTATGCTTCCTGCCTCTCCTGCTCCCTGATACCTACCACCTTCAGTGACGTCGCCGCTTGCGTTGGGCTCACAGCATAGTGCCCATATCGGGATCGATCAACCCTTGTTGCTTGAGCATCATGATCGCATCCTTCTGTCCATTCGATGCCAACTCATAGGCTACGGATCTCTGATATCTCACCGTGAAGAAATTGTCGATTGAAGGTAGATCCTCTACAGGCATCTGAAATATCCATCGAACTACATCGAGAGGTCTCTCTTTCTCTAACGGTGGCGAACATTCGAACGAAGTTCGGTTCGCGCCAGTCAGATGGCCCCTCTGAGACAGGCTAGGATGATCCTCTTGCTTCCTTCGGCCATGGCTGCTCTCAATATATCCGCCCATTGCCACGTCGAACGATCAGATCGGGATCTCGTGAGGTTTCGATGTCGAGCAGAGAGATGTGTGTCATCCCATCCCAACAGATCCACCAGCTCGACCTGATCTGTTCGTGCTGCTGCCAACACTTCGAGTTTCGTAGGTTCTCTGACGTTCAACAGCCACCACTCAGCAATCTCCATATTGTGTACTGGCAGCTGTTTTCTGTGACGCCACCAGTAGCTGGGATAGGGCAGCCGAGAGTGGATGAGATGGACAACTTTGCTCCTAAATTGAGAGAAACACCCCTGTTGAGAGCTTCCCATTGGATGGGATCGATGAATGATGTAGTCGATTGAAGATGGATCTATTGATGATGAAGTCGATCAAAGAGGGGATTGATGGATGATGAAGTCGATCGATCGTAAGCAACACAACAAGTGTTTCAAGAGAGAATTCAACAAAAGAAAGTGGAAGCAGGTAAATTCATCATCGATCGATTCCATCATCAATTAAATTCATCAACAATCAAACTCATCGTCAATTGACCCCACCCCCTCTTTGATCATCTTCATCAATGGATCCCTCTTTCAAACCCCAACACTGGTTTGTGGCATGTCTTACACTGGAACACTGGAACAGATTCATCGTCTCTAATAAGGTTGTCAGACTTCAACGTTGACCATTTCTGTACTCACATCACTGTATTTTGTACCTCTGTATACAGAGCGTCAGTCTCAGCGTCCATATCAGATGCATTGTCTCCTCCTCCTCCTTCAAAATCAAGGGTGAAACGCCACGATTGTTGCCATCACAATTCTCAGAAGAGCTAAGAAGAGTAGATGGTGCCTCAAGAGGGGGAGAAGACAAAGATCGATCGAGCTGTTCGGCATCAAGCCTGCAGAACTTCAGTTTCAACACCCATGAAAACCCGATCACTCACTGTGCTTCTATTTTGGCGCAGTTTTGATATCATGGAATCGTGTGGCTGAAGGGAAGACTTCGCCACCAGAGACATGGTCCATCACGTTTCCATGTGGTCAGTTTCGGAGTTTTTTTATCATGGCGGGCAGCATCTCGGAGAGTTGTGGAAGTGAAACAAGGAGCACAGAGGTCGGCAAGAGGCAAGAAGGAGAAGACATCAATCCACAGTTCATCAGGCAGACGATGGTCTTGAGACCGTATTCCACCATCATTTGAACAAGATCCTTTGAGCCAGGTCCTTATTTTAAGCCATCTCCAAGGTAATGACATATCACCTCTATAGACGTCGGTGTATTCACATTTTCTCACCATCTTAGCGAATCTTGTCCTTATCATCCTGTCGCCACGTCTAATATTCGAAAGGTAAATTCATACGCTCAGACGTTGGCCCTCAACCTCTCGAGACGTCGGCGTACATCATCTTCTACATTCTGACTGATGTTTTTCAGATGCCTTACACCGCCACCCACCCCAACCGAGGTCTCCTCAACGGTCTAATTCAACAGCACCGTACCAACGGTTACAACACCACATTCCGTGCGAAGGCAGCTGTCAGAATTCTCAATGACGCCACTGTTGATGACGCCTTCATCGATGTGTTGTATGCCGATGCCCAAGCCGCCAACACCGACGCTGACTGGGAGGACCTCAGAGACGCCATACTTTCTCCTTCCGCCCAGACCGACCCCGCTGGTGAGTGTCGACCCTTCTTTATTCTCTTTCTACTCTCTATATTCTCGTCGCGGTGTCTCCAGGACCTCTATGGGGCTCTACGGGCCTCTCAGGCTCTAGCTCCCATAGCGGCGGCTTAGAGGGGTCTTTTTGGCTTGGTGTTACGGTCATTTTCACATATTTCAGATTACACAGAATTTCGCCAGGACATACGAGACATCAAGAGGAAATTAGAAGAAGTGGACGATCACATTGCATTATCGAGGATGTCATCGGACCATATCTCGTCTATCCTGAATACGATTGATTTAGATATCAGGGTGCGTGAGGAGGATGAGAATCAATATGATATACTTCCGGAGTTTCAGGTGAGAAGATCACCCGAAAAATCTTGCTGAATTTGATAGAATTCCCATTACGAGGCATACCAATGGGCAGGCCACCAAACAGCCGCAACTGGTCCAGCTACCGATCATCTCCGTACACAACTACTCAAATTTGGAGTTAGGGTTGGAGACCGCCAAGAATATATACTACACCCACTTCCGTCAAGAAAGCTCTTTCGCAACGTTCATATCACTCGATTCTTTTTGTCAGGAGGGTGTGACGCTGTGATTGTACCACGACTGGTGAGTATTTCCATTACGCCAATCTGACACAACACATAACTGATCCCATCAGCTCTCCAAAGTGAAGATTGCAAAGCAGCTTCGGGTTATTATTGAGTACAAGATGACAAGCGAACTGGATTCAAGCGACCCACAATGTCTTGGTGAGCTGCTCTGTGGACTGTCTGTCTCAAATCATATGGTTCTGCTTGTCAAAACAGATCTTTCAACCCGTTTTGATTTTTGGACTCCCCATTCAGGTGGCGGCTATTATGAGGAATGGAGGTAATTAACTTTTATTTGTTCTGGCCTCATTGTTGTAGATGCCAGAGAGGGGATCTGGCCATGCAGCACATAGCCATCTTTATGCGAGATGCACACCCTGAGCCAGATTGGAAGGAGCCAAATATGGAGGTTTGTGGGCTCAGCAGTATGAAGATAGTCAAGCAAGCCACACAAAGTGGTATTATGGAAGAGGAGCTCTCTATTCTCCCAGACCTGCCTAAAGAGGAATGTCTCCCTTATTACATCCAAATGATGTACACATAAAAAATTTGTTGCATGGTCCTGAATAAATGAAATACCTCTAGTTTTATTACCTGTGGTGTTCATGTGTTGGGTAAAAAATGACCGTTATTTACCCACTTTGCATTTGCGCAAAGGCATGGGTTGTCATTTTCTTTTTTCTCAAACTGTTTTTGATCCAAGGACTATCCATCTACTGCTGTTTATGAACAGGGCAAACTTGGTAAAACTGAAATACATAATCTGCCTAGAGGAATCAATATTATGTCATGCACAATGAACAATAGAAAGTTATCACTACTCACATTTGTAGACTAAGACTATCAGCAGGCTAGTATAGAAGGAAACTGGTCTAGATGCAAGAGGCAGAATCAGAAGAAGGATTCTACAAGCTGCAGAGGATACAGGTGATGACACAGATGTTGATGTTGAAAATGAGTAAATTGTATTTCAGAGTAAAACATAGGAAAACAAGTAGATTTTATCGGACCATTGAGAAAAAACAAGAATGTGTAGGAATCTGCAAATGGTAGTAATTAAAGAAGTTTCACAACCTAGTTGATTTCTTATGCAGAAATGGTGAAGCAAAATGCAATTTAGAAGGATATGACAAAGTATGTATGTTATGTCCAGAAATGTTTGTCTCTCAGCCAGGTGTTGGGCACTGCTAATTCAATCTTGTGTCAGAATTGACTTACTCTCAATTCAGTTGTTGAATTCAACTGTAATATACATGTTTGAACTTTGTTGGTACATTATATGACAAAAAATGACATAACTTATCGATGAAGCATGCAAAAAATACAGAAAAATATGCCAAAATTGAGCCGTCCGCGTACGCGCGGTGAGTAACAATTTGGGATTTTCTGTGATTTTTTTTCTTGACTTTACATAAACTTTTCTTATATGTTGAAGTTTATCAGGACCGCACATGCGCGGTCTGTTGTATTTGTCAATTTGCTCTGATGCATTAGCAAAGATCTTTTGATTTTGTTCCATCACCTGATTAATCAAAGTTGACCATCTGATTTTGCAAAACAACATAACATGTATCAATTTTGATATAATTTGGCATTGTTTCAGAAAATCAAAAGGAAACAGCAAATAGTTGCAAAAAAAGGTGCTCGTTTTTTTGAGCTATTAGGTTTGTATATTCTTGTTTTTTCTCAATGGTCCAATCTCTCCAGTTTCTTTCTATAATTGTCAGATCAGAGAATCAACAAACAATTACATTTACCATTATAGTCTTCTTCAGTCGGACAATCATGATGGCAGTGTCCACCTCATCTCCTTCTTAGAGTTGTAGATCTGTCTTCCCCTTGAACACATAATCTACAGTAATATCAGCAATAATTGAATTTTGACAATACACCGTCATCACGATCACCGTCATCATGATCTTCAGCACCCTCCTCATCTGTGGCGTCTGCGCCTTCGTGGCTCACACATTCAACAAATCCCAATCGGAAGTCTATTGCACGACTCATGATGTGTTCAAAGATGTTTTATACTCGGAGTTCACAGCACCTCCCGTTCACATCAATCAGTCCGCAGTCCACGAACAGACTTCTCAGTATCCCTAGCATCATTCACAGCTGTCGATGCAGTATTCTTCACGCCAATCGGCCCAGCCACAGTATCCTCATCATCAGCAACCGCAAAATGTTCAGAACGTGCAACAGCAGCCACAATACGTTCAGACCCCCTACGGCCAAGTCCTAAACCCACCGGCTAATTCTCCTTCACAACATCTGGCCCACACCTGTTATCTTCAGGGTCAAAACGTCTCTGAGGTGAAGACGGTAGAGACGCATGCACCTACCCAGGAAGAAGTGGATTTACTCAATGTCTCGTTGGACAAGGATCTGGATCTCGTTTGATTCTGTAATCAAAACCCCCACGTTCGAATAAAACTGATCGATTGCCTCGTCAATAATCTGAGAGTATCTCATCATAGTAAAAGGGGGTATTATAGTCCATTTCTGTTTTGCTGATGCACTCGTTGTAGCTCCTCAAGGAAGAGACTACCTTGTATGGAGCGCAGAATGTCTGGGCAAATGAGTTCAAGAGAGCAAATTTGATGGACATGGAAATGATGTGAGCTGCCATGTACAAGAGGATGAGGTAGAAATACTGAACTTGGGTCAGCAACATCATCTTCCTCTCCTTCAGGACGGAGTAGCCACGTGACCGACTCACAGGTATGTAATACCATTGTAGTGTGTAATGTATCTTACAGCTCTCCAATCCTCGAGAAGGAAGACGTTCAGACAGTGGCAAGTACAGATCCATGAGCGAGATTGACGAAAGAA
Source organism: Planoprotostelium fungivorum (assembly GCA_003024175.1). NCBI lineage: Eukaryota > Evosea > Variosea > Cavosteliida > Cavosteliaceae > Planoprotostelium > Planoprotostelium fungivorum. The sequence goes on along the minus strand of MDYQ01000396.1, from coordinate 2,220 downwards.
GATAGAGCACCCCCGGAAAGACAGTCAAGTGGGGAGATTGGCTCTTTGGGGGAATAAGTATGGAAGCTGCCACCAGTCTATTCTATGCTGAATCCCATTATGACTTGTGTGGATTGATCTTGGATTCCTCCTTCTCGTCTCTTAGAAAGGTCTCCCAGGAGATTGTAGAGAAGTCTCAAGTGAGTGTGAAGTGAAGGCTCTGTATCGATCCTACGCAGATAAAGATCATAAAGCTCATGGTCTCTTTGGGGCTCAAGATCATCCGCAGGTCCATCTTGAACAAAGCCAAGTTTGATATCAAGTGAGAGAGTCAGATCTACTTTGGATGACCTCAACAGTCATCTGGAGCCCTGTCAATCAGCCGCCAAGTGTTTCATACCTGGTGATTGTTCTCTCCTCGATTTTCTAAACAGTTCAGCTCTGTTCATCCATGCATCCGATGACAACTTCATTTGCATTGAACACACGAAAGTAATGTGAGATACCAGCGAGAGAATCCAACTGATGGTCTAGTTATGATGCATATGTGGGTGATAAGAGGATGATTGAAGTAGAGGGAGATCACAATAGCATCCGGCCTGAGACGTTGTACGAGAACGTAGTTGTATTCTTACAGAATGTACTGTGGGATAACGAAATTGGGCAAACTGTAATGGACCCTGTTGACAACACAAGTCTATCTTGTGTTCCTAGTTTTGAACCACTGCTGAGGAGGTGCATCATCCAAAACATAAATGACTCAAAGGGGCAGGGTTGAAGATGGACATTCAGAGATGTCAGCAGAAGAGAACGAGGCCATTGAAAGGTCACTGTCTAGTCTATCAGGGAGACCATTAGACGACAGTGTGATGGAATCCATCATTCAAGAGAGTCTCAGAACTTTTGCCGAAGAAGAGTCGAGGAGAGAAACGGCGGAAGAGAAATAAATATCTTGTAAAAATAATCATTCACGGAATCCCATCTGTTTGCTTGCCATCATAGTTTCGTTTTGTTTCGTTTTTATTTCGATGCAAATAGCGACATCATCAAATGAATTGCCATCATAGTAAAAGGGAATATTATAGTCCATTTCTCTACAACTCTCCTCGTACTGAATGCTCGTCTCCTGTGTTCTGTTTGGTAATCCTCTGCAAAGCATTTGTAAGCGTTCATGTGCTCTGTACTCGCTTTATGCAGTCTGTGTGGAAATCTATACACTCAAATCATACAAAAGACACAAGGAGGCAAAAGGCAGGTGCATATGAATAGGCTGAGATCAATTTATTTGAGGCCGTTCAATTGTTTTTGAGGATGTCCTTTGCTGCGTCAAGAAGGGCTTTGTTGATGTTGGAAGTGCTCAATCCCTCCTCTCTTAGACAAGCTTTCTGACCAGCACTTGCAGTTTGGGTGATGTAATACATCTGTTCTCTCTGGGTGTCTCTGCCATAGTCCTTGGCCGCCTGTGAGATCTGCACAAGTCTCATAAGCTTTGGGGGGCATGTTTGGTGAATTGATTGCTTGTGTATTCAGTTGGAAATGACAATTGGCCACTCTGCAGTTGGAGAATCCCTCTTCCTCAGCTTCTGCCATGAGATCCTCATGAGGGCACTCTGCTAAACCCTAAACAGATCTCGTCCTTTTCATCCCGTCATTAATCATCGCCACTTTGAACAGTCTCAGAGGTAAAATCATACGCTCGGATCGAACGCAGGTCTTCAAGTTGGTTCATGTTACAAATTTTCTTACCTTCATTTCAGGATGCCTTACACTGCCAATCACCCCAATAGAGCCGCTCTGCTCAACTTAGTCCAACAACACAGACAGAACGGCTATAACTCAGCATTTCGTGGAAAGGCATCAACCAGGATTCTGAGTGATCCTACTGTTGAAGACGACGAAATCGATTCCTGGTATGCAGATGCACAAGCAGCCAACGCACAGCCTCCACCAAACAACGTGGACGAGCTATGGGTAGATCTGAGGGACGCCATAGTCCCTCCCGTCCAGACAGCCGGTGAGTCCTGACCCTTCTTTATTCTCTTTTGATTCTCTTTACTCTCGTTGCGGGTTCCCAGGACCTCTATGGGGCTCTACGGGCCTCTCAGGCTCTAGCTCGATGAGCGGCAGCTAAGAGGGGTTCTGGCTGTGTCACGTGACCAGAAAGTTGACACAAAGTTCATATTACGTATATGTTGGATTTTCTTCCTGCTCAAGCGTCTTAGGTGGAATATCTGAGGAAAA